>JWZT01002695.1:0-10660 GCA_000827895.1 Thelohanellus kitauei | reverse complement strand
GATTGAATATAGACAATTCAAATGACAAATCGATAAAAATATTGCATCATATTGAACTAAAATCATTGTATTGGTTAAAAAATTACAGTGTCAGACAAAGGTAGTTATCAATTAATTAATCTTTTAAATCAACCACTTCATAAATATAATTTTTTTATTTGAAAATATTATACGATTTGACATTTCAAATAATGAGTTTCATATACCTAGCAAATGCATGAATGAAATTTTTCTGACGTACTATAATTTGCAATGAAACTTCTAGAATTCTTTCGGCTTTCCACATATTTTTTTTTCAATCGCTCATAATGGTATTTTGAGGGCATAATCACAAGATCAGCTCCCAAAGCATTACTATAAGACTGCTCAAGTACGATTTTCCTATAATACCTCTATTTCTTGATTATACCATATAAAAACGCTCTTAATAGTTATAAATAATTAAATGGGTCAGGCATATTCCAAAATATTTGAACCACAAAAAAGAAATGAGGTAAAATTTTATATTTTTATTGTTGTTGATTTTGGATACATAAAGTTGTTAAAATTTAACAATATAAATAATTATTTTATATATTCTACATCTCAAATAGAATATAAAAACCTTCGAAAAGATTTCCAGAATTTTTTTACTCTCCATGAAAACTCGCCTATAAATTTGTCTATCTTATTATCCTCGCGTTCCCTATCTTCATCATTGGAGTTTGTATGATTCGACAGGATATCTTAATTTGGAGGGACACCAGGTCCATTCTATGGTATTTGTACACGCTCCATTTATCTCGTTAATAAATGCTTGCGAATGATTCATAGTAAGATGCTCATAGTTGGAGCTTAGCTGACTGTAACTTCTGAAAAAGTCTGTCGTTATTTTGGAGCCTTGTATATCACGCCTTCTAATAATGTAAATTAGCGTTTGGACAGTTCGGTCAGCCACATTACTAGAGATGCCTTACTCTCTACTGTATTATTTACCCCGCCAATAATCTTTGCTCCAGAAAAAGATGCATTCGGCGGTGTGTATTTTTCCCAAATTTTTAATTCGTCAATCTCACGATTATTCCTTTTCCACCCATGTACAGTCCTATAAACCTAAGTTCGCGCACGCCATTTCCTATAAATATCGCATGGTGGAAATGATAGTTGTGGGGAATGTCCAGTTATTAGGTATAATTTTTTATGATTTACTTCTGTTAGCCAAAAACAGCATAAACCTAGGATTTCGTTTATTTTTAGTTTACAAACTGAGAACACAGTATTCCTGTTTAACGCAGAGCGTGTGCTCGAAAGTCATGGTTCAGGGAACGATCTTGTTAAGTTCAATTTTTAGGGCCTATGTATTGATTGTAAAGATTTTATCTTTAATATACTCCACAAACAGTATTCGCATAGAGTCCGATAACGTGAGTGTGAGCGCTAATCTTAAACAAACCCCTAATGTTTACTATTGTCCAATCAAATAACAGATGAAAATGTATATTTATGATTTCCACAACGTATTTAATTCTGTGATTTCATGTCAAATCTTACCAAACATTATAATATTAGCATGTTCAATCAGAAATGTGTTCAAGCGTTGAGTGAAATTTCTACTGAGGGGATTTGTACAGCTTTGATGTTACGATTCGTACAATAAAGGTTGACAACCCACTGAATATTGAATATATTGTACACCGCATCTTTCTTCATTTTGAAATAAAATTTTTGAAATTTAGGTATGATGTGTCTGGCTAGTCGAACGATGATCAATATTTAGATTTACTTGGCCGGATTGCTAAAAGTTGGCATGGTTATTAATCTAAATAAAACAGGTATCTTTTTCAATTTTTTGCATCATTACTTACACTTTTTTCTATTTATTTAACTTTTCACTAAATGTATCTCCAAGGTTAGGGGGTGTGTTTCAATCGATGAGAATACATCTGTAATTTCACAGAAGATTCTTTTAATTGTCAAATTACAATTTTAGGATTGAATTGATTTTATTATTAATTGAGATATTGAGACTTTTGGCGAGCGTGTCAAACTATTTTAACATTTTCATCAATCCAATAACAGATGTATTTAAACCCTAAATTGTTATCATATACACACTGTTATCGTATTTTTATTTAATGATGGACAAATATATGTCTCTCATGGATATATTTTGACAAAAATTTTAGTTTAACTTTATCCATAGAGCCTGTTACCTAAAATTGCCTCAAATGATTTCTTTTAAAAATTAAATATTTTGCTCAAGAGTGTAAAAGTTATTTTAGATTCGGACAAGAAAAAATTCCTTACATCCAGGAATGAAATGTACCACTGTCTTCTAAAAACAGCAAAAAAATATGTTCATCATCATGTAAAAATGTATATGATACCAAAATTTGCGTGTTTTTTTTTGATACCCTGTATATCATTCAAATATCTAAAAACCTATAATGTTTTTTTAAATTTAATAAAC
This sequence comes from Thelohanellus kitauei, assembly GCA_000827895.1. Taxonomy (NCBI): domain Eukaryota; kingdom Metazoa; phylum Cnidaria; class Myxozoa; order Bivalvulida; family Myxobolidae; genus Thelohanellus; species Thelohanellus kitauei. The sequence goes on along the minus strand of JWZT01002695.1, from coordinate 8,211 downwards.
GTATAAAATCGATAGATCTTACACATTTAATATTGTTTGGGTCTTTCAGGTAATCAAAAAACACGGAAAGTTTATACCATTCTTAATTTATCAATAATATATGGACTAACAAAAAAAATTTCATAATGGTTCAATAAGAGTATTTTTATTGGTTTCATTTGTAAGAATAATGGTCAACTTACATGAGAGTTAAAATCTTAAATGAGTAGTATTTTTACTTACAACCACTCAATTTATGAAATTTATATATGTGAATTTGCAAATTAATTTTAAACATTACAAATCCATTATAATGGAACGGATTTTAGTGTTGACAAATCATTTCAAATTGAAAGCTACATTCGTAGTATTTATATACCAAAATCTATTCACATAATAAATAACGCACGCATAAATTTACAGAATATGATTTCTGATAATAATGACCAGTAAATCAACACTTATATGCATTCTCAAGTCTAATAATCATCGAAATAATATTTTTGAGAGATAATAAAAATAGTTATATTGCTCTCCAATTAATACGGTTTACAGTCAATTAAAATTAAAACGATTTATTAATTGATATGTGATTTTAATAATCATTCCAAATCATTGAAGAATAACACTCTCAATTTCCTATAGAGGCATTCTGAATTTAAAAATTTTATTTGAATGTCAGCCTTCACATATCGTATTCGTATGATCACTTCTTTGTGCATGTATATTTGATGACAAATGATCGATGATAAAAACAAATGGTTCCATATTTAAAGTGATTAGTTGGAGCAGAATAGGCCTAAAATAATAAGTGCAATAAATCCCAAAAATGGGATTGCGAAACACTTGAAACATTGGGAGATTTACTTTGATATTTCATTTAAGACGATCGATGACCTATCTCATCAATATTATACATATTGGATCATTTTATAATTATGTTATCATACATTATTTCTTCGTTTATTCGTGGTAATAACAACAAAACAGTTCACACGCGTATGTTTCAACATCCGTGTTTATAATTGAGTGCTTTTGCCATTTATACAGTTTGACAATTCGAGAGTATTCCTGAAAATATTGTTTGTGCATGAAAATGTATGTTAGATAAAAAAAAATGCAGACTCACCTTAAGGAAATGAAAAAATGATGAATAATTCTTTTACTGAAAATGAGAGATATTGACATTGTTTCAACCATTCGTCATAGTAAATTTCTACTTGTATGAATCATTTATTCATATTAGTTATTCAAAATCTCCAATTTTTTTACAAGAAAAAATAAATATTTTTTAACAGATTCACTCTCTATGGCTCGTGAAATAAAATGCATAGGTTCTATGATCCGAAGATCAAAATCTGTTTCATGATCTAATAAGAAGTTAGTGAGATGTTTGATAGGAGATTGTTTTTGTGGTTAACTCATGGTAAAATTTACAAAAAATTAAATTTAATAGGATTCAATTTTGATAATTAATGAAAACCAATCAGTCATATCATTGAAATTCTTGAACGATATTTTGATGATGAAAACTACAATATTCAATCTCAACGTACTCGCTCTGAACTACCATCCTCGAAGTTTAATACTTTTACAGTTTGATATCAGTAATATAAATGTAAATCATTATTTTTCCAACAACAATACACATACTGAGTTGTCAGTTATAGACCTTGTTTTCTGTGAACTGAAATATACTAGACTTGGCTTAAGAGTAATGAGGTGAAAATGTTTTTACTAATTTTATTTGTTTTAATATATTTCTGATATCTTGTTCGAAACCTTGGGACTGCGCCTCACTTGTTAATAGATGATGTTGTTGACGTAAACTGAATGTCTCAATCATATCTCTATGCGGCCAAACCATAACCTGAACGTTGTTCATGACTCATTAAAGTATACCTCCGGTCTAAAAATTCGACTTGATAGCTTTATATCGATTCCGTGGCTTCGCGTTCGCGACGCCTCAACAGGGCTTGTGAACTCAGTAAGCGAGCTCGCCTCAGTGTTATTCAAACCAGCTGACCAGAGAAACCAGTTTTTATGGGAATTTTTTGATGTCTTGGTCATTCGACATTAGATCTTGTTCGTAGCCGCACTTTACTTAACATAAGTAAGCTTCCCTGAGTTTCCCTTGTGGCATCCCTCAGCTAGTAGTACAGGAGGTATTCACGAGGCATTACAAGAAGATAAAACGCCAGCCGTGCATTACAGTTAGAGCTGTCAAAGGAAAACCAGTGGCAAAATATCAAGCAGACGATTGCCCATGGTTCAATACTCTCCAGGTAGAAAGACTAGAGGTCACGGGCCAGTAAGAGGCCAATCGATCTGAAGGGCCAAGGCCATCAAGACTAGTATGTAGACTCACCAGCTTTGCAGACAAATGCCTTAATGGATTCAAGAACTGTAGGACGACTAGGTGAAAGAGACAGGCAATATGACCTCGAAGAAATTGAGGAATCTTATAAAGCTACAAAGAAAGAAACGTCGATAGATGGATGCCATTAACCGCACGTACTTAAGCGCTTTTAAAGGCCCACTAAGTTTTTGTCAAGACCTCATCATCACCTGGATTAACGTGCCAAGCTCATAGTTACCAAGCTAAGATCGATGAATCGCTAGGCTTTAAGATGTCAACCCGCACTTTTGCATTAAAGGACCGGACTAATCTGGTTAATAAAACAGATACAACATTAGTTTATAGTTGTTTTCTTAGTATTGTGAAACAAAAAGAAAAACTAGTACTTTTGGATGAAAATCGTTTAAATTAAAAAAATTAACATCTATGAAAGATCGTGACATAAAAATTCAAATAAAATTTTGATTTCTTATCATTTACATAAACTCATCAAATAAAATATTTTTTCGAATATATTTTTCTCATCTCAAAACAAATTCACACATGTCATGTATATGTTCTGAATCTCAAAGAATTATGGTAGGCCTCGATGCCATTTATTTAAGAAATTCTAGCATGATCCCGATATATTACAAATGTTATGTTAAAATCATAATACAGATGTTATAAATTGTTATAGGTTAGAAAGACATATTGATGAATTTATAACTGGGGCATACCTATGTTTATGAATTAATGATCATTATAAGGTAAATATAGTATATAAACTTTAATGACATAATTCATGTGAATTTTTATGTAATAATCTTACTTCAAATGTTATTATCTAATTTAAAAAAGTATTAATTGTTATATCTGATTTTATAAATATTCGTTTCGATTAATTTTATATAAAATAGAAGGTTTAGTCTCGAAACAATATAGATGAGGTTAATTACACAATAAGAGTTTAAATATATTATCGATCTAATTAGTTAAAAATGTTTTAATGTTTTGTTAAAAAACCTATATATTTCGATTTTACAAATTTTCTGATACAAATATGATGAGATCATAATTTGAAACAATGAATATTTCGATCTTAGATGTTTTATGTAATATATAAATAAGAGTAATTTTTGCAACTGTACTCATTTAATTATAAATATCTATATAATTGTGCAATCTAAAGTTTAATTAAGGGCATGATGATTCAGCAACTGACAACATGATATTGCTAATTCAACAGATAATAATAATCCAAACTAATTTTGATTCAAATCGTTTTGTCGATAATATAGTCATAACTAAAATAAAAATACGAAAATAAACAATCGATGAAATTGACACTAGAACAAGCATACTACCATTTATTGATCGATAAACGAAATTATTGTAATTATCGATCAACTTGAGAAATATCATTGATTATTCCAATAATTAGCTCAGTTAAATACAAATATGTGTCCGAATTGATAAGTATTGAATCTAATAAAGGGATTTAGTACAATCAAAACATGAAATAAAGAAAAAATGATTAGACCAAAGTAACTTATTAATATTTAATTTGATAATAACAGTTTTTCGAATTTAATTGCACCAATAAATTGATATCCACGTAATCAATTATGATAAAATATTTATGATAATTAAGAACAAATAACGTACAGATTTAGTATGAATGATTTCACAATTTTAGATATCATTTATGTATTTAGGGTGAACTAATATTTTAGATCTTTTAAAATATGTAAGATAATGAGAGATGCGAATCGTTATAAAAATAAACATATGGGAAGTAATGAATCATTGAAAAAATATGTAATTGTCAATCGATCCCATTACTCTTATAAACAACGGTCGGATATTAAAAACCACTCTATGTTTTTATAATGAGTTGCCATAATCAGTAGATAAGCATTTTTATGAGTCTTCATCTTTCAAATCTCTTGAATTTTCATCTTTCGAAACAATTATTAAACCGATGTATTGCTGGTAATATTATAATTCTGAATATTTCACTTCTATTTTGTTGTGCATAGGATAGAGCATACCACTATTAATGTTGAGATAATGTCTGTTTGATGTAACGAATTATTAGCATTCTCATTTGAATGAGATAATTACCATGTAATGCTTCACATATAGTATATGACAACTAACCAAAGCGAACGATACATAGTTTGGAATAAAAAAATTATTGGATATTTACGAAAATAACGATATACTTTAACATAATTAGATAAATAATTATGACTTTATAATTTTACTAAATATATATTATTTCTAATTTTAAATTCTTCAAAACTCTACGAATGTCTGAAGTTTGATCTGCAAAAAAAAATGCGACACTAATTTTGGATAATATAATAAGTCTATTCAATAAGCTGTATCAATAATCTATAAGATTTACTTAGCCTCAAATCCACATCAATGTAACCAGTTTGATTTAACAACGTATGAGTGGTTAAATTCAAATTAACAAATAATTTTTTTTAGATTTTTACACAAGAGTTTTATCATGATGATTTAATGCCTTCATTTATAAATTATCAAACAAATAGGAGATTTTTATATGCGTCAATGATGGTATTTCTTAGATATTGGCATTAGAAGTATGCGGTGTCATAAAAATTTGCTTTGTGAAACAGATATTCAAATCACTTCGATAAATACAATCATTTTCATGTAGAAAATAATTTGATAATGTCGATAACATATACAATCAAAGTCTTAATGAATTTTATGTGCTAATCTTAACATCGACGAAAAGTATATTTTCATTTTATCATAATAATATTGGACTTACTTTAATTGACTTTGTTTGTGTTTCTTTTCTCATATCAAGTATATTTACTCTTTCAAGTTTGTATCTTCTACGTCTGTGTTTATTTTCGTCTGTTTAATAAATGTACAATATCATATCGACGTGGATATAATATGCTATCTAGAAAGATATATATGTTATCCAGATCATGTCGATACATTTTTTAACTCATATTTTATCAATATTTATCAACAAAAAATAATAAATTCTACATTTATTCATTAAATTCATCTAATAAATAAAACATTCTTTTGTATTTTAGCAAATTTCTGTAATAGCTATCACTGACGGAATTTAATTTTACTATTAAGACACTTTCGATTAAAGTAAATGCATCGGTTTCTGATCTCGAGGATGCTGGTCGTTTGGCGTTCCCCAAGACATACTATCGTCTATTCATCGAAGAACATCTTTGTGGATACTACATTGCGTCCGATAAACAGTTTTTTTCCATTGGAGTACAAGATTTATATTAATAATGGAGAGCATGAGATTGACAATAACCAATACTATCCAAACCATGCTGTACGAGAAAGGCTGCAGGGTAAAATAACTTTCACCTCAAATCGACTTTCCTCAACCAGATCCAAAATTTGTTGACAAAATGAAAGAAAATCGTAAAACTAGAGTCCTCGAGATCCGAAATCGACTTATTTAATTTCATTTAAAATAGCTCAAAATAAATTACATCTTCTGATTGTGATAGCTATTGTCGAAATAGGCTAAAAATACAAAAGAATATGTTACATATGAGAGGAAATTAACGAATAGAAGTAGGATTTATTTTTTAAATGAAAAATATTGATAAAATTTGAGTTAAAAAATGTTTAGGATATGATTTTGTAAATAACCGACTTGACCAGAATACCAAACGACTTGATCTAATTAATTACTGCCATGATCATTTAATTGACGGATTTGATCCGTAAACCGTTGATATATACCTAGTATCAAAATTAGGAATAAGAAAATATTCTGAGGCTTATAGGATGATAAAAAAGCACGATTATTAGGATCTTCAAATTTATTATCACTTTACAATTAATTGCTTTTAACATGCTCTACATATTTATAGCTTAGAAAGAAATTAAAGTTGATTGAAGAATCAGGTAATATGTATATTGATATATATGAAATTAGAGTAATGTTTTCTTCTCCGAAAATTAAAAACGAACTACTTTGGTGTGAGGTTATTTCAAAGCAAACATATGTCACTTGTCCATAAAATATAGACTTCTGTGATATTGTTTCCAGTGATTGTTTACTCATGAATTTCCACTATCAATTGAAGAGTCACATCGTCATTTCTTCAACATCTAATTTTGAATTATTTTCTTAAAGATTTTTAAACAAAAGCTATCGGTACATTGTAAATAATGTTATTGTGGCAACTGTGCATTTTTCATCGTGTTTTACTAGAAAAAAGACCAATTTTACAAACGTATGTACGTTCAGTTTGCATCTATTGGATATACTACTTGAAAATCACAAAACCTTTACGAAATTGACCGTAAAAATCTGCATGAATTTTTCTCTTAGAAATATGGTCAATACATTAAAGTATTCTGATGTTTTTAGATTGATAAATCCTTCTATGAGACATTAAATCGTATACAGCTCGTTTTATAATATTTTAGAAATTCCATCATTCTACGCGAACCAATACACTCATAATTTATACACATGTTGTTTAAATGTTTGGTGTCGATGTAGTTTCTTGTTACAAAATTGATCGACTCATAAAAAATTTTAATCAAAAACCTAACACGCAAATAAATAGCATTCTTAAATAATAATTTCATATATAAGAAACTAGAATAATTTATGACGTTATTGATAATGAGTAGGATTTATTATTAACCACAATCATTAAATAAAAATATCAATGGTATATTAAATCAATCATTTTTTTTATGACTTTAACTATAAAAATATTATAGCCTTAAAATTAGTTTCGAATTTATCACTCATTAAATCATACTTTCTAATTTATTGGAATGAAATAAATTTGAATTCTTACGAAATGTATATTGAGAGGAGCACTCTATCAAATTTAATTGGGAATGATATTGAGCAAATAAATAGATATGATACTCTCTATATTGTTGAACATCGTATTTTTCTTTCCGAAAAGTAAAAAAACATTATTTCACTGAATTTAAACAAGACAAATCATTATATGATCGATGTAGAAATGTATTCAAAGTTAGAATTAATATTTTTTCACAATATTATCTGCAATAACAGTATCTTTTATCCATATCTTAGAATTAAACTATTCAGTTTGGATTGTCAATGCCACATTTCTACCTTCAAGGGTGTGGGTAAGCGAGAATTTAAAAAAAATTATACCAATTTCATTTCGTAAAAAACACAAAATTGGGATAAGAAAATGGAGTATATAGTTTTGTTGATAAAAAATTAATTCGATACTGCTGTTCTGCTCTTTGTCAAGAAGTAGTTTAATTACAATTTTTTTTATTCTTTTCATTTAAAACAATAGTAAATTTTGTCAAATAAAATAGATGTATTTGAGATATGTTAAAATTATTCAAATAAACAACAATTTTCTTATAAAAATAATTGATATTGATCAGGTTGCTTTGTTGTTCGATTGAGACGCTGTATTTCGATATAAAAACAACAATATTGTATATTTTAAGATGCAACTTCACAGAAAAAGTTTGAAAATTTACAAATGTCGTTCCAATTCTTTCCGTGTTAATATAAGTTCTCGAATATATATAGTAATGATGGATCAAATAAATAAATCTATAATAAATGTCTTTTATTGGTTTAAAATAGATTAACATTTGCAAATAAATAGGGCCAACGCCCTTCTCACGAGTTCCATAAAAAAACACTCGGTATATATGAAAATAATATATGAGGTATTTCTCTTTGAATAACCTCCTCAAAACAACCACTATAGAATTCATGTATTTGAAAAAATGGACTATATCTGATATAATAAGCACAACCGTAAAAATATTTTCGAAGTAATTTAAGAAGGTGATGCAATTAATTGATAATATTCACTAGATTTAAAAGGCCGTAGTGCAGAATG
>JWZT01002687.1:46657-61853 GCA_000827895.1 Thelohanellus kitauei | reverse complement strand
ATGGCGCCAATAATATTCTGTCTAAATTTAGCTAGCCAACTTCTAGAAACATAAGACAGGTTTAATAGAACGCTCTGCGCCAAAACGTCCCACCCTACTTTTTACAGAAATCACATTATATAAATTGCAACGTAATTTAAACAACAGTGAAGGGTTTCCCGCCATATGTAATCCCTTAAAACGATGCCGCCAAAAACTCTCTACTACTATAAATATGGCGCCAAAACATAAGGACTAAAGGCGCGGTCGATAAAGCATAGTTGCGATAAACCTATTTGCGCCAAAACCTCTGCGCCAAAACGTCATGCGCCAAACCGGCTGCGCAAAAACGTCCTGTTTCGAATTCACTTATATCAGTGTAGATCGATTGATTCATATGAAAACAATAATGCGATTACACCGTAGAGTCAATTAGTTTAATGAATCACACGTGTCTTGGAAGTATAGAAACGCTATAGTTTGTCGAATATATTTGACGTAGATCGGGCTTGTCAATTTGGCAGCTAAATGTCCATTTTTGGGCGGTCGCCGAAAAATTCTGCAAAATGATTCAGTTTTTGTATTCAAAGGCGTAAAATTAATCATTCAATACATTGTTTTTGCTTGTTTTTATAATAATTATTATTAAATTGCATTTGAAATAAAGAATGATAGCTAACTAATTCATTTTTTATTAATTTTTTTAAACATAAATATATTGAATTATTAATATTACATCCTATTCAACTGGTGGGAGATACGTAAGTTTACGACGATGCATGGTCCCAAATACAACAGGTATTAGAACATAGAAAGGAATAAGAATTAAAATATTGTGATGAAACGAAGGATATAATTGTAGGATATATTAGATATCCTGTGTAGCGTATCGGCACTGAGTGGTCGAGTTGGGGACCGCCTGATGAGCATCGATGAGTCATGGGTTCAACGCCACCTGCTCTCACCTTATACGTTAACATTGGAAGCGGCAGTGGTGTGGTGTATATATTCTTGCCTTGTATTGAGGCCTCTCATAAGGGATGAGGAGTGTAAGATATATGAGATATCTTGTGTAGCGTAACAGCGCTGAGTGTCGATGAGTTGGTGACCGATTGATGAGCATCGACGAGTCGTGGGTTCCACGCCATCTGGTCTACCCTTTTAAGTTTACATAAGAAAATTATAATGTCTCGTATTCACTTCAGAAGTTACAAAAAGAAATTGAAAAAATATCGCATATATTAATTTTGGAAAACTTCTATCAGCTGAATCGTTTCAGACGAGCAAACTTTTACGCAATTCGGACATGCATCCGAACTTTATGAACCAGGACACATGATTTTTGATAGCAAGCTAACGGTGTCTAGAAAATTGAGCTGGAAGTTCAGGGTAATTGAAATAATCCAAACATCGCCCCAAGTGATGCATATTATTTGGTGCCGATAGAATCGCCAGAACTATGAAACCTTATGAAATAGCTGATGATATACAGTTGCCAACACCAAAACGTATTGTCCGAGTCATGATTGGAAAGTAATATGTAAATAAATTATATGGCATGTACATTTCTCTCAACACAATATACAGGAAAAAAGCTGACGTATCTGAAGATATTCTCGATAAAAAATATTCAAAAATTGAAATCCTCAACAATTCCAATATTTTTAATTCCGCTTGATGAATACACAGACGTTCAAAAAGGCTCTCCATTATTAGTTTATGCGAGGTAGATACATCATAGTGTTTTAAGAAGAGTTTCTCTTCTGTAAACAACTACTACGTCAGGAGAGATATATGACAAATTTTGTTATTTTCTACAAATTTTTTAAATCTCATGGACAAATATTTGTGGCTTGTGCACAGATGGTGCTATAAATATTTTGTGGTAATGTCTAGATTTCAATGTTTGGAACAGAATGAATTGACGAAAACCATCGGAAATCACTGAATGATTCATTGAAAAAAATTTGGACTAAAACACCGAGACAGAAACTACAAAACCTAATGATACATGTGATTAATTTTGTTGAATCAAATTCTTTGCTTCGTCGACTGTTTGCAAAAATTTGAAACGATTTATATGTATCCCACAATGTTCTGTTTTCACCAGAAGTATGATGGTTATTATGTGGAAAAGTTCTCAAACGTGTTTTATGTATTCGTCAAGAACTTACCCTATTTTTTAATCAGAAAGAAAAACAACAGTTAGGAACACGTCATAGTGAATAGAGTGATGTACAGAAATTAGCTTTTCTGTTTATATTTGCCATATTAAATGATTTATATTATTCACTATAAGGGCGAGATGATACTATTCTCGACTTGTCCAAAATAGAATAACTATTTCAGAATATAAATTCCGCTATGGCAAACAAAATTGGACAAAACAATATTTTATTGTTGTCAACAATATCCGGGTTGTATGAGAAAAATGAAGTTGAACCTGATCAAACAAATACAATTAAAATTATGCTGGATGAAAATTTATACATGCGTCATGACTAAATATCTTTTTTTCAAAATCAAACTCATACCCATTTTGGACTTGCAAGGAATATATTTACAGTTAATAATGACGATTTTCAAGAGATATGATAAGAAAAGTTGTTTTTACTCATTTATAGCGATGTTTGCAAAACCGATTTCTCCTTAATTTTAGTTTCACAATCCTGGATAAAGTGTTTAAAGTATTGTTCAGTTATATCTGAGGCGTTTGGAACGATTCCTCTACCATTTCCACCTGCATATAATTGCGAAAAGATGTTTTCTAGCCTTTTTGTTTGTCAAGTCTAAAATATAGAAATCTACTTGACGCATAAGATGACGGTCGTTGTGATCTTGCGCAAACGAACTCAAGAATTATAGATATTCTGAAACAATAACAAGATCAATCTTCGCAGTTAAATTTATTTGGTCGAACGTATTGTAAAACCAAAATTCTATGAATGTGGTTTACATTATTGTTCAGGTTCAGCTGACTATTCAAAATTTTGCATAAATATAGAGCAATAATATTGTAATATGCAAATTTTTGAAATCAAATAATGTAATTGATAAATATTAAACTATATTTGTTAAATTACAAGCAGAAATATATTATGAACAACAATATTTGCATATTGTCTCGATAAACATAAAATAATGTTATTTTCAGTTTCTGAAGTTTTAATTTTTATCCTGCGTATAGGTAATATATACTATGATTGCGATTTGTAAATTAAAAAACTTAAATCAATTATCGATGCGATAGCTATTTTTAAAATAAGGTGATTGGCAGCGCTTTAGAAAACAGGACTAGGGGGATTAAAGAGGTCTCCCCCAAAAAAGTTTGAGAACCGCTGCCTTATGACAAAGCTCATAAATCACAAACCACTATTAAGTGAACAATCGAAAACATATCAAAGGACATTTTTTGATCAGTTGTCTAATAAACTTGTTGACTTTAAGTATTTTTAACTTTCTGTTGACCAGACAATACACAAGGTATATAAGCTAAAATGTTAACCTTAGTGGGTTAAGTGATTTACAGATTAGAAATATATCAAGAAATAGCTGACACGACCTCACGAGATTGTAGAAAGTATGATAAAGACGTATCATGAGGAGTGATGTCTGTTATATCAAAATGAAAATTGAATTGTGCAAGCTTTCACGCATTAACATGGATTGGGCGCCATCTATCGTTGGATGAAAAAAGGAGTTATTTGCTCATTGTTTCTCTCATTTGAGGGGACTCAGACTTTCAATATTGGGTATAGGCCTGTACCACAGAATGATTCACCCACAAATTTCTCTTCGTCCGAGCGTTTCAATTGTATCATATTATGAGATTTGTCTAGTAATCGCTAATTTTCATACGATCCGGAGCACTTTAAAATATAGAGTTCAAATCAGTTTTTAATTATATTTAAGCAGAATATCGTGAAACTTTGTATCATGCGAATATTTTGTGTCTCAGTCTTTTGTTGATATTGAAACATTTCGAGGAGTTTAAAGATGAAATTTGGCGATTCTTAATTCAAATGGTTAAGACATGACCGTATTTATGACAAAAGAGTGGTTGAGAGACTTGTTTATCTTAACATACATGACAGAGAATATGAATACATTCAATCTGAGTCCACAAGGTAAAGAGCACCTTATGCTGGACATGTTTAGGAAGCTGAAATCTTTCGTTCGAAAGTGATAATATTATGTTCATATTTTAAGGCTTTTGTGCAATGTTGTTATCGGATAACTTTTCACAAAGAACTAGAATGCGACTTGTGAAGTTACTACTGCCATTGCCAAACACCGAAGGCAAATTTTCCAAGCACATAGATGGCTTAAGGGATCAAACAAATATATTTAAATATATACGTAATCATTTTTAAGGCCAAGTTGTCTGTTCTTGATACCTGCCAATTAGAGTTGATTGAAATTCTGTGCTGTTCTCAATTGAAGTCAAAATATTGACACAGTACAATTTCAAAAATTTTTTCAAGTTTTAACGTGAACACTTAGGTCTATATCAAAGAAGTGGCCTGCAAATTGCTGTATGGATTTGGAAGCATGTAATATGTGAAAAACCCTTTCGATAATAAACCAAAATAATAATAATTTAAATCTAATTTTATGAAACACAATCTCTGCTCTATACGGACGGTAGCTACTAAATAATTAAACCTGAAATCGAAATAAACTGATCGAAAGCATTGAGGATCAGCCTTCATACTAATATTTAAACCAAATTATAAATTAAAATTTATATATTTTGTTATGTTATTTTTACGGATTGTACATCCGTTAACCATGGAAAAATACTGTAGCATGTAAAGAAATATATTTACAAAAAGGCAGCGGGAAATTCAAAAGTATAGGCACCCCTGGTTTACACTATATTTTTGTGACGCCATATTTTTTAATTTCTCCGCATTTCTCATCAAATAATTCGTGCTTATTTTTACATTTTATTACAATAATAATATGAATTTCAGTCAAATGATATTATGTGTATTTTTCTGGAAATCATCATTCATATTGTTCATTCTAATGTTTAATTTAGTTTTATATAATGTAAGCGTTTTATACAACTATATTGTAAGTATATGAGAATAACTTCAAATTATATAAAGGTTAAAAACAAAAACATCTAAAAATGTATTGATGTGGTCCAAACTAAAATACTAAACAGATCACAAAGTGATGGGCATATATGGGATCGAAATTGCGACCTAATTCGATTTTTGGATAAAGATAACTCGATATGATACGGAAATCGTCTTTCAATTTTTTTTTATATTCGTTGATTGCTTTGATTGTTAATGATTTACGCCAAATTAAGATTTTATGCCAAATTGAAACGAGGTATCGAGCAGTCTATATTGACGTGTAATAATGATGTCTCTTATGGTTAAATAAATTTCTGTATAGACAATAATCGAGGCTAAAACCGGTTTTGTATCTAAGAAAAACACCTATCAGACGCGAGATAACCTCTTGTAAATTATATGGGACTGTAGAGAGATCGTGAATCATTGTGTTATATCTGCTAATTATATCGCGAATTCAAGATATACAGATTAATATAACTAAATACTACACATTGATATAGGAAAAATATATTCGATTTCGTAATATCAGGTATTCGATGTGTAATCGGATGTGTGCAGTCTCTACATACGGTAATTTATTTTTTTAACAAAAGACAAAATAGGTTATTTAATACCAATAGACCATTCCTAATATGTCGGCTAATCTTGCTTCGAAAAAATTTTATGTTATTTACGTTACGTTTAATTATAGTGAACCATTGGTTCATTTTCGGTGAGTACAATGATTTATTTTTAAAGAGATTTATCGACGAAATAACATTGTGAAATTTAATTAATTGTGGCTATTTGCGTTACTGCGAATTATATCGGATTGATGGATCTGTCGTAAAACCTTAGCTTTGTAGACTTGTTTTTATGATGATTATCTAGAACGTCTTGACTCAAATCAATATATTTTAAACTGTTTGAAATAAGCAAAACAAAACACAAAAAATGTAACATATATCAAAGCAAATCTAGAAATTCAAACTTGAATTAAGGCAATATTTAAGCTATAAAATTTGAAATGAAGCCAAGTGTATATTCATCCCAGAGAAGGGAGAATTTATCTATATATTAATGCATCATACTGTGACAACGACGTATACACAGACTAGCATATGAATGTTCAACGTTTTCCCATATTTTAATTCTCGAAATATTTCTAATTTGGGCATAATTATTCTCAGTTATCATGCATCTTTCAATAATGTTTGATTCGTGTGTATATTCTGTCAAAATCATTTCCTTTTTATTAAAACATATACCTGGTCATAGATTTCACATTCGTACATTGTCATTCTTAATCGAAACAACGGCAAAATATTTATGGTTTGAACTTGGATTTCTTAATTATAATTCTCCTCACCTCTTGAATACCATAAATAATCTATTGGACGTATTTTTATGAAATTTAGACCTGGAAAAACAACTTCATTTTCTGGAATATTTGTCGTAAGTCCATTTTCAATGCGTATAACCGATGTTTCTTTTGTTTCATCAAATAGATCTTGAATGGATATTTCGATTTTAATTTCCTATTTTAGAACTAAACATACATTCCATGATGAGTCAAACACGACATCTTCAATCAACATAGAGAGAGGAATAGTAGATGGGCAATTCAATCGCCATCCTTTAAGTGTTAGTGTAAACAATTTATCTCCATAGCTACTATTGTGTTGACTAATAACAACGAATATAACAGCCACAGTTGTTGAACGTGTAGTGTTGAAAATATTAAGTGTGTCATATCTTATTAAATAGACTCTGCTCAGATACTGATCTCAACATGTTATTACCGTAAGAAGCAAGCAGTCGGGCCTTTTTTGGTCTGTTAAATACAAAATATGAGTGTTAGATATACCAAATGTAAACGATGATTTTTGAGATATCGTTAACAAATTAAATGGACTGTGAATCATCAATTAGCTAGTGAACTTACTTCGGATGATCCTGATCTGAAATATATAAACAAATCTGCATGTCGAAAATGATCCTCTATCACATGAAGTTGGTTTTCAGTGTTTATATCAAGGATGAAATCATATTTTGTTAAATATTGAGATGAAGTATCAACGCCCAAGTATATCGTGAATTTCTGATTACAAACTAAAACCTACCGAAGAACTGCCGCCACCGAAATGACTGATTTCCATCGTTTTTTTGCATTTGAGGGAATGAAACTTCAACTCAAATTGGAAAATGTCAATCGAAATATTCCTTAAATAACCACGGCAATATTTCCGCTCGATTGTCATATAGATGACAGTAGGATAAAGAGAATTGAAGGTAGGAAATCGGAAACCAACGAGAACGTCTGAACCAGGTTTGATCTAAAATCATCAAATGTCAGACAATTTTATAACATGCTTCGATGTCATATTTAGAAGCATTGTACCCCATAAATCCGGGTATGCATGCGAAAAAGAGGATCAAAGAGATCATCGCCTACTTCAAATGTTATGCGGCTTTGATTGATTAAATATTAATGACCGCATAGCGTAATAGTAATTAATTTTCACATTAATGGATAGGGCTTAATTATATTAATTTTGCCTCTATTTGAATAATGGAAACTCCACATCTCGTCGAATTACAGGTCTTGTTTTTAATTCCCCATTAAATATAAATTAATAATTATTAATAACCATAATTACTTCGTTTATCTAATCAATCAAGTACCTAATTAAGCAAAATTGTCAATTATTCACCTTAAACGTTTAAACTAATTATAATTAATCCATTATGTTTAACCAAAAACGACAATCTATTTTTGACATCGAAATTATTGATTCATGAACGAGGCTTTTGAGCATTACTTAGAACACAAAATATGATTATATTTAAAATTTTTAGTATTTTTACGCCATTCATCAAAACATTGATACTAATTANATTAATTAAGTATCTCAACAAGGAATTTTGTTGATGAGGGAATAAAGGGGAATTTGCTCGAAATGAAATGGACTTTGCTCGAAATGAAATGGACTTTGCTCGAAATGAAATGGACTTTGCTCGAAATGAAATGGACTTTGCTCGAAATGAAATGGACTTTGCTCGAAATGAAATGGACTTTGCTCGAAATGAAATGGACTTTGCTCGAAATGAAATGGACTTTGCTCGAAATGAAATGGACTTTGCTCGAAATGAAATGGACTTTGCTCGAAATGAAATGGACTTTGCTCGAAATGAAATGGACTTTGCTCGAAATGAAATGGACTTTGCTCGAAATGAAATGGACTTTGCTCGAAATGAAATGGACTTTGCTCGAAATGAAATGGACTTTGCTCGAAATGAAATGGACTTTGCTCGAAATGAAATGGACTTTGCTCGAAATGAAATGGACTTTGCTCGAAATGAAATGGACTTTGCTCGAAATGAAATGGACTTTGCTCGAAATGAAATGGACTTTGCTCGAAATGAAATGGACTTTGCTCGAAATGAAACAGACTTTGAGCGATAATTGATTGAAACCCTGTAATAGCTTATATTTTATCTTAATTATTCAAGTAATAAATGTCTAAAAATTTATCAATCACTGTAATCAAAAAAGAAAGATTACAATTGTAATTTATAAATTCATGAAACATCTTAAATTCGGAATTTAGGATGTTTGCCAGCTTCACATATTGCATACCTTATTCCGATTGTGGAAAGTATATCGCTTAGGGTCCTATCTATTATATAATAAAGTTAGGGGGCTATAAATGAAATAAGCATCGTGAAGAGTCATTCAAAATTTGTTATTAATAATTCATACACCTAAATATGTTAGGATATTACCTAGGTCATTTTTTTATTAAAATTATATTGATCAATTAATTTTAAAAATTTGTTCACAACTATTTTTGAAATTTCAAATACATTTTCGTAAGTCTGCGGGTAAAGATATCATATAAAACGTTCTCGGAGAGGTATCCTGTGGTCGTGTATTATCACCTATGATTGATTAAATAGTTGCAAATACAGTATTGGGATTTTGGCGGTTCGTTATACCATAATGTAAGATTTATTTATTAAACGGTCTACAATGGTTTTAACCATTCAATAGTCGGTCGTCGCAAATAAAATATCATATGATTATTTTATCTGTGTAGGGAATTCTGGCAATTCCCAAATAAGTTCAGAATAGAATTTTATGACGATCATTTATGACTAATACATAGTTTCGATTTCATTCAATGTCGTTTAAATAATTCAAGAAGAAATTATATCAATCGAAATTTAATTTTCATCTAGCCTGCACTTGATATCTAGTCTAAAAAATCTAGGTATCTTTTCGATATCAACCGGTATATTAACATGTTAAATGGCTTTATACAATCAATGTATGTTTCTAGAGTTAAAACAAACTCATTTATCAATTCTTAAATCTGACCATCGATTATACCTAGTTTCACTATGGAGCGTTAAACCTAATTTTGAATGTTTCGTGTATTTTTCGTTGTTTGATTGCACACATTGCGCATTTATAAATTGTATCGGATTCTCCAAAAAATGAGGATTATTTAGCATTAAAATTGTGAGGGATGATCTGATCATATAGGCAATACATATCTTTCAAAACGAAACAGAATGATACTATATTTCAGTATCCTCAAACTTATCAGAGCTTCAACTATTTATGTTTAACAATCCATTACTCCAGTGTTTCCAATTAATTCCACGTTCATGGCGGATATATTTTATAATCGAATTTCAGTTTATCGTTTGTTCAAAATAGTTATTTCATGTCTTACTATTGGAAATACGACATATTTCAGATTTGACATATTTCAGAACAGATTTTTAGTCAGATTCAATGATATGCAGATATTGATTTATTAACAATATTTCCAAAAAATTGGCAAAAATCATGTTAAACTACAAGAGCCTTATATATTCATAGCCATTCGCTGCATACATTCATTTATTTTATCATCAAAACGGACAACTTTCAAAATTAGTCTGCATATTATATCAATATATCAATTAATGTTTTGGATATATTAACCACAACAAATGGTAGTTTTAATATCAAAAAACAAACAATTAACTAAGGTGTGTAAATAAAAGTTATAATTATCGAAATGTTCAGCTCTATTAAAATTAACACAATTCTCATTCTTCTTGTCAAGCCTTTTTTTTGTTCTAAAATGGGTGTGATTATTTTTTTATCTAATTATTGACATACCATTATTTCAACAATACAGGTTATTACTTTATGGTTTGACGATTAAGAAATCTGTATTAATCATGCAGAGTAAAACTATTATTAACACCATTCTAGAGCTGCTCAAAAGAAAGCGTCGAATATTGAATTAAATAATAATCCGTAAGTTAGGTATAATTTTAAAAATAATATGTTCCTTTATAAATCTACATCATTTTAGTAATCCCTGTGAATAAATGATGAACACCTATTTCAAAGTTTGACCCAGATCTTCAATAATGCAATTATACGATAACATTTAAAATTATAGGTATTTAATAGAACATGATTTTTAGATTCATAGAATTTTGACCTTATAATTAATTGCATAATAAATATTTGTAATAATCCTGAAAATGAATTACTTCCCACAAACTATCTTGGATGATAAATCTGTTTTGTTTCAGCAAAATTAATTTTATAGTTCTATAATTTAGAATCGTTGAACACACTCAGATGAGTGCCGGATATAATTAGCCGATGACTAATTGCATTACAGAAGTGTTATTAACAGTTCAAATCCACTAATGTTTACAGAATGAAATATATGTTCATTCTCGTAAAATGTATTTTTATTTAATGAACATTTTTGATTGAATACACTGAAACTGATGAGTGCCTAATAAGACGACAGAGACTGTGATTGAAATATATGCTCTAAAATATGGTTTTTGTTATTTGAAGTCATCAGTTTATCAACAGATGAAATATCGCGAATCTAATCAATTTAATTATGTCGAAATATACAATGTTGTGATGTCATAACATATTATTGATTGATATAAGATTATATGCAAGCCTTCAATTTTCTTATGATAGTGTCAGACCAATATAATTTGTAAATAGATATATCGGTTTAAAAAATCAGTATCATTTTAGGCAACCGTTAATTCATCGTAATCCATGAAATATTCGATGGTTGATGAATCTTTTTCGTTTTGTTGTCCACACAGGATTTAATAATCGCACTGATCCTTTAAAATAGTCATCTATCTATATTAAATCAACCGAATCTTTATTCACATTTTTGTTTAATATTTTAGTTCTTTTGAAATGCTCACGATTATAATGGCTAACAAATTATAGGACGAATTATATAAACGTTTTTTTCTAATAGAGACGAACATCAATCTTTTTTGTTATGATGACAAAAAAATTCACTGTTTTCCGAATTATGCCTCTTATCCCTCTCCGTCTTTATAATTATTCATAGAGATACACACAATCAATGATAAAATACCTTTAACTCTTTGGTAAAATTTATAATTATTATTCCATACATTCACAAAAACCGCTTTCCTAAGATGAAGGGTTGTGATTATAATCTGTAAAGTTCTAGATATAAGTAGCCTTGATAAAGAAATGATATTTGGTGCCAGAAATTATTGTAATTTATGAAATTATTTTAATTTTATCAGTTAATATATAGACTGTATTTATAATTAATGCAAAGCATGTTTAGCACTCAACAGCTAAATTATACTCTGGAATTGTGTCTTGATTATTTGGATATTTAAAAAAAAAGATAATCACACACCTTATGTTTTCCCCAGCAAAGATCATAACATCCGTTTGATATAGAACGTAAATTATGAGCATATTACCATCAATTAAGCCATACAGCTTTGATGAGTGAATGCGGAAACTTTTTAATCATTCGAACGAAATTTCACCAACACATTTGTGGTTTTTATAACAGGTTTTTTCAAACACGCCAGTTTTAAAGTCTAAAACATAGATAGATCTTTCAAAACCATATATCTTATGTATAAATATAGTTCACAAAATACAGGAAAGACTCGATTATAGATGTGGTTAAGCGCAATAAGTATTTACATATTATACGAGAGGTGCACAATGTTTAATCACAGCAGGCCTCATTTCTTAAATATATTTATTCGCGGGCAGAAAACAATCGAGCAAGCTAATCCATATAAAATTCGTGTCTAATAATTAAATATATGTTTTTATCTCTAATTTAACATAAATGTAATTAACAAGTGGTTCTGAAGGCATCGGATTACTGTTTCGATATATAGTTAAATAATTGTGGTAGCTAGCGTCATTATAGTGCAGAAAGTTTTGTCGGTCAAATG
Organism: Thelohanellus kitauei; assembly: GCA_000827895.1. Lineage (NCBI taxonomy): Eukaryota > Metazoa > Cnidaria > Myxozoa > Bivalvulida > Myxobolidae > Thelohanellus > Thelohanellus kitauei. The sequence continues at coordinate 49,512 of JWZT01002687.1, read as the reverse complement.
TGTAATTAAACTTATTATTATATACGTTCATTATCGGAAATGCATTGCTCTCATAAGTACATGTTTACAAATTCGGAAAACACATCTCAAAGCCAGTTCTACTATATGCCAGTTGTGTTCGCGTTTAAACTTCAATTGATTTTTGAAATTGAAGTGTTTTGATATATTCATTTGATTGAGGTAACCACTGAAGAAAATTCACCAATAATTTGCAGTTTTCAATAGCTTGCTCCATTTGACATAATAATTATTCATTGATTAATTTGAAAAGATGCTCATGCCATCATAAAGCTTCGAGCGCCGGTTAAATTGTTGATTCAGTTCTTTGCAATGTCAGTAGTAACTACTAAAATCTCATTATATTTGTTTTGATAGGTTGAACAGACTGGAAAATGGGGTACATTTCTCGTCATGCAAATGAGTACATATATATCCTAATTTAATAATCAACGATCGCTGTTCCTGATATATGTCAAATATAAAGTGTTATTTTCCTGTAGACCCATGTAGAATATGTTCAATAATCTGTCATTTTTGTAATAAAATCACGTCTATGAACCGCTCTTTATTTGAAAATACGAGATATCTTGACCTTTTAAATCACTGAATTCACGATTTTGAACTTTCAATTCCAGAAATCGCTTCAACCATAATCCAAAACTGATCCATTTAAAATCTATAAGAAAAGAAATATCGCGATATTCTGCTTCAATATCTATTTTAAATGATTTGATCTTTCTATACATTACGTATTCTTGATGGCATGAAATTCTCTATATTGAAACAAAAATGTCTTAACCTGAGCGAATATCTACGCTTGAGCCAGAGAGATATATAATGAATCATTAAGTGGTATATGCGGATAGCATCTTTTGAAATTGAGAGTCCCTGCAAATGGCAGAGAAACGCAGCAATAACCCCGATTTTCATCAAACCATTGATGGCGCTCATTCGAACGAAAATGTTCGAAAACTTTAATCATTTGATTTACAAGCTTACCGAGCAGAGATCACTCTTCGAAATATATCTTAACAACAAATAGGACAATGAAGTGGGATCACGCCAGCTAGTTCTCGATATATTTCGAGTTTTAATTAACTGCATAAAAAAAGACAATAGTTGAGCTGTGTGAACGTTGTCTATGGTCTCGTTAACAGCATATTGAAATACTTTCCGGTAACAAGTTTTTCATAAAATTATTCAAATACTACATTTTAAAGGACTTCGACTATTCATTGATAATTTGATCGTGAGACTAGAATTTTATAAAACATCAAGTCTTTTCAAAGCATAACCATTCACAAACCAATCACGGACCATTCCAAAATTGGTTAATTCATCACACTTTGCTTAACCATAGGTTTTTTTTTAAAAAAATGTAGGAAAAATTAAGCTTAACGAAGGTATCCATTTTTATGGCGCCCAATTCTAACATATCACACATACTACAGTAATTACTATTAACATAAACCAAAAATCTACTATATTTAATTTTCCAACAACATCTTGAAACTCAGACCCATATAACTAATCACACAACTGAAACTGCGCCAACACAAAAAATTGTATACCTAGATATATTGACGTGAAAGTATTTAGATGCTTAAAACGCCTACCAATTAATGCTTGCCAAGGCAGTTGTTAATATGATAATTTACAACAACATTTTGCATTTTAAAATTTTCTTGAAAGTGTTCCTTCGTCTGTTCACATATTTTATCTGTAATTTGAACTGTATCCGGTTAATTCATCACACATAAATTCAACCACAAATATTGTCATGCATTTTCTGTTAATTTTAAATATAAGGGAAATGTTTGCACAAATGCGATATTGGAAAGTTCCTATTCTAATCTTACATTTTGTATTTACTTCGACTAAATATGAACAAAACATTATTTACCTCTGAAATTCTGCCAAGTCGATCTTCGCCACAGATCTTACAACCTCATTTGCACAAACAAAATTTCTTAATTTTTACCTGAATTTTAATTCTGAAAAATTGAGTTTGCCAAAAGCGTCTTATGCCATAATTTGATTCGAAAACAGATTATACTCAATAATAGATACATACACCTACGAGCTACTAGATATATCTTTGTGGTGAACTTACATTGTTCGCATTAGCAGAAGAGAAAAACTCTATTAATTCTATTACCAAGATACAGTTCTTCCAGTTCGACAATATCAATAATTGTTTAGAGGATTGGAGATATTACATTGAGATTTCGTAAGGCTTTCGGTCTAAGAGTTTTGATTACGTATTAACCAGCTTACGACAACACAATGAGACATTTTCATAGGAATTATATTGTTCACAACCATTTTAATAAACTTAAGAAAAAATATAAGTGGTATATGGTATGAGATCTCGCATTAAATTAGGTTTAACCGATGATGCGAGGGTTTTACTCAAATTTGACCAACATATTCGGGGAACGATTGAAGGTTTTCACTCTCATTACAAAGCCTAATGATAGTTCGATGCTTATCTGTCTAGGATAAACAAACGTTTCTTCCAATATTGTAGATAGACAACTATTAGAAATTTGTTTGGAACTATATCGATTTTACGCAGATACTCTTAAGTTTCGTTAAGCTAACTAAGCACTTTATGAATTTGTGGAATAAGTCTCTATACATTGTCTGAGCCATAAATTTGGTTAATTTTTGTAACGATAATGATGAATATTATCTTGCTAGACAAAGGCAATATTAGATACAATCATATTCAGTGAACAACACAAAAGCGGAACGACGATACATTAAATTACTCAACTTATAATCTATTTCATTTAGATGTTAGATTGACACTATAAAATATATCGGTGTATTTACATTCTCAAAAGGTTATA
>JWZT01002687.1:5052-25151 GCA_000827895.1 Thelohanellus kitauei | reverse complement strand
AACATCGTCATAAATAACTGTTAATATATTTCTTGCAAGTGCGAAATGCGTATGAGTTATGATTTTGAAAAATGATATTTAGTCATCACGCCTGTGTAAATGTTCATCCAGCATAATAACAAGTTTATTTATTTAATCAGGTGGAACTTCATTTTTCTGATAGATCCGAGATAATGTTGAAAAGAATTATAAATTATTTTGTTCGATTTGAGTTTGCCAAAGAAGAATTATCCTTCTGAACTAGTTAATCTATTTTGGATAAGTCGAGATGAATAGCACGTGATCCCTCTAGTGATAAATATATGTCATTTATTATGCCAAATATAACCAGACAAGCTATTTCCAGTACATCACATTCTTCACTATGAAGTGATCCTAACTGTTATTTTTCTGTCTGATTAAAAAATAGGGTAAAATCTTGACGAATACATTAAACACGTTTGAGAACTCTTTTACTTAATAACAATCTTATAACAGTAAAAAACTGAAATTATTTAATGCATGAAAATTGTTACAAATTTTTGCAAACAGTAGACGATGCAAAGAATTTCATTTAACAAAATTTTATCACATATATAATAACGTTTTGTAGTTCCTGTCGCAGCGTTTTCGTCGTAATATTTGTCGATGAATCATGCAGTGATTTCGAATGGTCTTCGTCGATTCATTCTGGTCCCAACATTGAAATCCAGACGATATAATAGAATATTTATAGCACCATCTGTGCACAAGCTACAAATATTTGTCCATGAGATTTTATGGATTTCTAAAAATTTACCAAATTTGTCATATATCTCACATGACGTAGTAGTTGTATACACAAGAGAAACTCGTCTTAAAACACCATGATATATCTACCTCACATATGCTAATAAAAGTGAGCTATTTTGAACGTCTGTGTATTCATCAAGCGAAATTGAAATATTGGAAGTTTTGAGGATTTCATTTTTTGAATCATTTGATCGAGAATATCTACCAATATGTCAGCTATTCTCAAGTATACTGTGTCGAGAGAAAAGTACATGCCATTTAATTTATTTACATATTCCTTTCCAATCATAACTGGGACAATATATTTTGGTGTTGGCAATAGTAATTCATCAGCTATTTCATAAGGTTTCATAGTTTTGGTGATTCTATCGATACCAAATAATATGCAACAACTGCAGCTATGTTTGGAATATTTCAATACCCATAACTTCAAGCTCAATTATGAAGACACCGTTAGCTTTCTATCATAAATTATTTGTGTCCTGGTTAAAGTTCGGATGTAGGTCTAAATGGCGTATAAGTTGGCTCGGCTCAATAGATTCAGCTGATAGAACATTTACACAAATAATACATTGGATTTTTTCAAATCTATTTGTAACTTCTGTAGTGAAACCGAGACAAAAATAATATTCGTTTAAGTAAACATAAATGGCGAGACCAGCTACGTTCGAACCCAAGACTCATCGACACTCATTCAGATGCCAACAACTCGACCACTCAGCGCCGATACGCTACACAGGATATCTAATATATCCTACAATTATATTCTTCATTTCATCGCAATATTTTAAATATTATTCCTTTCTATGTACTAATACCTGTTGTGTTTGTGATCCTGCACTGGCGTAAACTTACGCATCACTAACGCGTCTAATAGGATGCGTTAGTATAATTAAATATTTTTATGCTGAAACAATTCAAAATGTTTAAACAATAAAGATTGTTAGCTACGATGCTATATTTCAAATATAATTTAAGAATATTTATTGTAAAAGTCGGCAGAAACAATGACTGGAATGATCAATTTTACACGTTTGAATATATAATTATGAAGCTTTTTCATAATTATTTGGCTACAGCCCAAAAATTGACATTTGACCGACAGGATGACAACTCTTGATCTACGTCAAATATGATTCGACCATCTTAAGCGTTTCGATTGTTCCAAGATATGCGTAATTGATTAAACTAGTTGATCTACTGTATAATCGCATTAATGTTTTCATATGAATGAATTGATTATCACTGATATAAACGAATTTGTTATTATAATATCATTTCTCGTGTTAAGCTCAACGATCATAATCATTGCCACAGATCTCTCCAAGATATGTCAACGAGGTGAATTGATTATATTATTGAGCCTATTTTATAACTAAGATGATTTCGATTCGTACCTGAGACGATCACAGGATATGCGCTCTCGGTTTTTAGCTAGCGCGCCATCAAATCAGTTGTTGACATATTTCCAAGTCGCAAGAAATACAGAAATTGATATATTTAAACGAGGTGTTGAATGAATATACGAGTTCTGTGATACCTCTAGCTATGATTCAGATAAGTAATCAACATAACAAAGATTTTCTTATTCTAAATTATAAAGTCAACACATCCAGGATTACCGAAGTCAAATTATATGAGTTAAAAAGTTTATGACTATGATACGAATGTAATATATTTTCATCCATATTGGCAGGTTTCTCTCTATAATTTGAAAGAATCCATTATTTGAAAGCCATCATTTCATATGTATATATTCATTTGAAACCAGGAAAATCGACTATCAACTAGATAAAGGCTTTCTTGAATGAATTAACAAAATATTGTTACATTTATTCTGGATTCGAAAATTTACATTTTGGATATATTATTTGTATAAAAATGTGCCAAATTAATATATTTTATAAAGCCCACACATCAACAGCTGAATTGAGTGAATTAAATTGAAACAAATGACAAAGTAACACACAACTTGTTGAAATTATCATAGTATATACAAACAAACTTGAATATTTCGGGAAAAATATAGGGACTCTGTAGAAATAGAATGGTTTATTCAAGAACTTTTGATTAAAAACTCGTGTATATACTGTGATCGAAAAGACTAAGTACCTAAAGTAAATTCGATAATATCTTAAAGTTCATACAGTATTTTCAATCTATTTAAAAAAATCAGGTGGCGAAGTTACTCTAAATATTGAATTCAGGCATCGTTATCTATTTTCCAGCCGATGAATTTTAATTTATAAACATAAGATTGAATTCAATATATTTATAAAAAATATACAATTCTTAGTTAATTTTTACTCTTTTATCATCGTGTATACTGGGTTTTACCAGCAATTGTTCGGTTGTTTACAATGATTTTTCAGCAGCTAAAAATTTATTGATATTAATCACGATATGCAAGCATAATTTGAGAAATATTTTTCACCCTTGTAGAGTTAAAAGACAATCGACAATAAACTCAAAAAAAAGTCAAAATAAAAGACTAAAATAATATAGAAGTTCAACAATATTGCTAGAGACTCAGCATATGTATTCATCTGCGCAATAAAATCACTACTATTCACATTATAGCTCGAATAACTCGTATCAATGTCTTTATGAGAAACAAAAACCTATTAATTTTAGTTTATTGATATTTTTTTGAGTTCGTTTCCCTTTTTCTGTATTTAATTCATCTGGTGGAACAAAAAGAGAAGCCGTGAATTGATTTCTAAATTGATTCCATGCTTGAAGCCACATTATCAAAAGGATAAAAATGCTCAATAAATAAATTATATTGAGAACAGATACACAGTATGACATTTGTATCTAATAGATACCTGTAGATTCGCATAATTTTTTTTAAATTGGAGTATATCAGCATTGATATAAACAACATATTTTGAACTCTTTGAGATGTAAAACTGTTTCTAATATGTAATTTAAAATATAAATACAAATTATGAAAACATTCTTATATCAGTTCAACGAATTAGATAAATATTATATTATAATGTTTTGTTATAAAATCACCGAAAATATATTACAAAAGGGTATATGATCTAGTCTCTGGATAGGATAACTTTTTACAAAATCGATTTTATGTGAGTAAAAACACGGTTTTGAAATGTTTTAATAGCACCATTTCTTTAGGTGTCAAACCATATTTATAACAACACGATTACGTTGTCATTGGGATAGAGATGATTAAGTAATACATTATAAAATATAAAGTATTGGTCTAAACCGAATTATTAGTTATATTTCCATAAATTAAACTGTAATAATCACTCACCAATAACTAGTGGGAACTTTTCCTAGTATCTCGTGTAACTAATTGGTTTTTTTATTGTTATTTTTAGTTTTAAGATTTTGCAGCTATTCTCCACAACAGCTACGTCTTAATGCATTTATATGGAGGCTATCGTTTACAAAAACTACTCGCTTCAAAATATATATGGCAATATGGTAAAAGCACAAAAAGGCTATTTTTACATTGGAATTTGTCGGTCGTAATATTGGCGTCTTATGTTATGAATAAGCATGCCTTGATTCAATCTATAATCGAAAATTTGCGATTCTTAATGTTTTATGTTTTGTTTTTATCAAAGATGTCCTGATCAGCGTCACGGTGGCAGCATTTCAAACAAAGTAATTCATTTTTTTGTAAATCAAATAAATGATTTCAAAATATCAAAATCTAAAGAAGAAAAATTCCATTCTTAGATGAGTTTTACTGAATATAAAATTATGCAACTATCACTTTGCTTTTTCTAAGTAAGTTTTATCTTCCGTGAAACGCTGAAGTTTAAAAAATATTGTTTTTAAATAACAAAGTTAAAAATGATATAATTGGTAATTTATAAACTCATTTTGAAACAAATAATTGATTTTCATTCAAATAATGATAAATATAAAATATTGCCCATGATGTAAATTCATCTCGAATAGAAAAAAAGTGTAACGTTTAATTCTTAGTTTATGTTTATTAAAATGAATTTTAAAGTCCATCATTAGATTAAACTGAGTGAGTGAGTGATATTCTTATTGTTTAGGATGTTGAGTAGGATTTCTCAAGAAACATGCTTTCATTTCTGGCAATATGGCAATTAAAGGCTTAAAAATATTTACTGGGAATAACTAACCAACTTTACTATATAACAGAACATCCGAATTCTCACTTAACAATTAATCTATCAACTATTACAATTTCTAAATTTAATAGACTCAAACTATAATTACGATAATTAACTTAACAAAAATTCCATGACATTGTACACATTTTCTCGACATGCGTTGATAGAAAGAACTTGTTGATGATTTAGTCCGTGGTAAGGCACTATTTTTTTATTTTTGTTAATGGCAACAATGCTTTTTTTAGGGTATGGAAGCATTCTTCATGACAGATAAATCATTTACAATTTTTCTAATAGAATATGATGTTCTGGCATGTAGTCGATAAATGCTTCATAAACATTCATTTAAATTTATAAAATTGAATTAATAATATCTAAATAGTTCTTATTAAGTCCCCTGATATAATATAAAATTTCCCAGAAATTAATAATTGCGGGGTATATTCGTCATATAACTCATCCATTTCTTTTAGTAACCATCAAACCACCTTTTGATCAACGATAGGCTGATTTTATATATATCACTGAATATTATAGTTGTTCTATCTTATTCGTTGTTTGCAAATATTGTCGATTCTTTTATCAAAATTATCTCTTTACATCGAAAATACTAAAAGATCTTCGGATGTCATTGTAAAGAATTTCATGTAATAACATTTCGTTTCACGAATGGACTCTTAAATATTTTGACTAATCACGTCACGAGACATCAATATTTTTATGATTTGCAACTATACTTGAATGTACAACTTCATTTTGCTTACACGTCTGAGATTTTGTATGACATTGTTCCTTGCATAATTTTATGGTCGTGCATATTTACAGTATTACACGATTAGTAAAATTTTGAATTTTTCCGTGGATCATTTATTGATGATAAATTAAGATTAATGGTCATTCAATTCGAGTTTTTAAATTAACCATAAACCTCTGTTTATTTAATTTACATTCATCGATCATTAAAGCCTTTTATGATTATAATTCATTATCGTATCCATATCCGATGGATAAAAAGTTAATATAAATAGGTATCAGTAATAATTACGATAAAATACCAAGGTTAATCGAATTTTTTGACGAATATAGAGGTGATAATTCAAGATTATAAGGTATAATTTATCCGTATTTCTTTTATGATTTGCATAGAAATCTATTGGTTGAACATTACGCTTTAAAATCTCTATGTGAGTAATGCCAGATTTGTGAAGCAAATATGAGTATAAGTCATTTGGCTACCTAGCGTGTCTATTAAAAAACAACGTTGCGCTATCTTTAATTGGAGGGCATTTTTTATACAAGAGTATATCTAATTGATATTTGACATAGTATATAAATAAAAAACTGCTTAAAATTGAAATGGTGAAATATATTAATATGCTATCTACAACATTGCCAACCATTAGAATTCCCGAATGGCCATTTTATTATGGGTATTAGCCATACAGCCTATGGTTTTTGACAAATTATCTAAAGTATGTCTAAAGAGAATAAAGAAATCCGATATTTTACATCTAGCTGGCGTGTAAATATATATAGTTGAAAAATTAAATTAAATGTGTAATAAATAACTGCAATGCAAAATGTTTTCATTTATCGTGAATTCAGATCTCGTCATCATCTGGATGGAATGATTCAATGAACGTATTAATGGTTTTGTTATTCAACTGAATTATTCAAATCTGCCTTAATTTTACATTTATTAAATTCATCCTATCCTTCGATTTTCGATTTTTTGGATTTTTTTAGGTTTTTATTAGATCGAAACATTTTATCTAAAACTGTATATAGTTATTGATAGAAAAATGCAAACAAAAATTAGATGCACCAATGTGTATGAAAAAATAAATATCAAATAACAGAAATATTTCATTTTGGTTTCAAATTAAAGCCAGTATGTATGATCTGAATGACTAAAAACGGTGATTGAAAAATTCAGGGTTTGCAGAGAGGAAGAATTTGAACACATTGGTTTAAAATATTACACTGTAAATGTACCACAGGATAAATTGGTTAATATGCATAAATCAATGCGGAAAGGCTCTCTATTTAAAACCAATTCAAATAAATGATAAAGTGGAAAATGCAAGCTACGTCATATCTCAACGGATGGAGTTGGAATGAACACCGTTTTTTATGATAAATAACATAATGTGGTTAAACCATGAACTTTTCTGTCATGATAAGAGAGCAGCATTTGCCAATAGTGCCTTGCCAGAAAACATGATTAAAGACATATTTATTTTTCTTAATACTGATTTAGTAAGATATTTTTCGGTTTTGTGCAATCAACTGTCCAGTTTTTGGATATGAAGTTGAAATTTTGCAATCAACTTTTCGTTGTGTGCAACAAACTATCAATTTTGGATGGCTCTGCGGAAATTTTACAATCACTCTTAACATTTTAAAAAGCATGATCTAAAAACACACAAAGTGGAAACAGAATCCATTTTTTTAACTAGAATTCCGTTTATGCAGTATAGTAGTTACTTTTCCATTTGTCGATAGGAGCTCATAATGTATGGCGATGTTATACTAGTAGACGCTTTTTCAATTAGGCCAAAATGTTGTTCAGCGTTTCGTGGATTCCCATGCCTAACAGTCAGCTTCCATGATGAAAATAAATTTACTATATGTTTCAAGAATGGATTGTACGGAGTTAAAAAAACTCATGTCGAGTGACCAAAAGAAACCATGAAAAGCCGTTTACTTTTTCGAATTTCTTTTATTTGAATATCGAGCTCATAAATTATTGCAAATAGACGGAATTTCCCTTCGAGTAAAATATTTTGGTTGATTTTAGATTTAAGTATTTATATTTAGGCTGAGGCCCACTAAATGGATAGTCGATTGTACAAAATGGAAAGCTGATCGCAAAATATTAGCCGCTTCCCTGCAGAGTTGATAGTTGATTGCACAATGCGGAAAAATGGATTATTAAAGTGAATCTTGATATTATAGATTAAGCAATAATAAAGTTAATTTGCCACTATGTTAACTGCTATTGATGAGAAAGCGATATAACTGACATAGCACCACTTCCAATAATCATTCGGATATTTGATACAAATATTAAAACGAGAATCGTCTACTTTGTTTCTTTTGTTTCATCGATATTCACATTCATTGCGTACTTATTCGTATTCATTTCAAAGATATTCATAATCAATGAGCAGGTGAAATATATATTTGTAAATTGATACTTTTCTTTGAATTCACGCCATTTTTCATTCGAAATGGCCTATTTTTGCATTATTATGGCCCAATATCTGCCCACTTTCGAAATTTCTACATCCTTAATCGTATGTTTTTGTTTCAAATCCGATACATAATGGAAAATCAAAATTTGGATGCTACTGAAAATTTAAAAGAAACTCAAAATCTGAAAAGAAATCATCAAAGATGAACGTATAAACGATTCCATGATAATACTTAGAATCAAATACTTAAAACCAAAATGCAAATATCCACACAACATAGAACGACCATACATAGAAATATAGGACATAGAATGACAATACATAGAACGACATGAATAGAACGATTATACAGAACGATACGACACAGAACGAGATTACATAGAATGACATTGCATAGAACGAAAATATATACAACGAAACTACATAGAACGAAAATACATAGAAAGACACGACATAGAACGACCTACATCGAACAACAATACATCGAACGACATTACAAAGAACTACAATACACAGAACGATCGGACATAGAACGACAATACATAGAAATACACGACGTAGAACGAATATCATAGAACGAAATTACATACAACGATAGGACATAGAATGACAATATATAGAACGACATTACATATATCGACAAGGCAAAGGAATTGATGAAAAACTCAGTAGTTAACTTTTAAAATATTTATTCAAAATACTGTGATATCAATATTTATTTTTTTCAAAACATAGATACCATTATTTCTTTGTCTAATATTATTTTTTAAATATCTCAATACAAAATATTTTCATATATAGAAGTAAATTTTATTTAACATTAAGTAGGGGATAACTTTTCATTTATCAAGAGCTTAAGAGGAAATGATCTTCTTGTTTGCGATGTCTATTTATTCAATAAAGAAAAGACACGGTCTGGGCTTACTTAGTGGCGTTTTGGTAAGTATCAAACCTAGAATTGTCTGTGTAGATTCACGACGGATCAAGGAGAACTCATTTCACAGAAGAATTAATACAATCATGGTGCAGATCCTAACCAAGTTAATGCTCGGGAGTTCTTAACCATGTAAAGAAAGATGCAGGAATTTCCCTATTTCTAGTCAAAGGGTAGTGGAATCGAATGACGTTGGTATAAATTAATCTACTGCCTAAACATGACCAGCACTAACTGCAATAAAGCGTCTTTTTCGCGGTCGCGTAAAGATGTTAACACTTTTATTTTTGTCGGTATTCTCTTGCATCAATTATTCTACCTCTTGAATATACGGTTAGCATTAAAGGTTTACAATTTTACCTATATTTTAGTGGTAAAGATGAGAATAAAATATACATATATTCAACGAACCACAACATAGAACTCTTAAGATCAAGTGATTGCTGGTGTAGTGATGGAACTTCCAAAACTGCCCCCATCATTGTTTGCTCAACTCTACACAATACATTGCAAAATAAACAATAAAATGATTTCGAAAGTTTATGGATTGTTACCCTCAAAGTTTGAATTCAGATATACCTTGTTTTTACTTCAATAATCAGCCTATAACCTGGTCTTTCATCTGCAAGTATTACCTACGATGTTGAAAGATGTTCACACAATGTCCTCAGACCATACTTAAAGATGTTTCTTTCAACTTTGCCAGAGATTATGGTGTAAAATTCAACAAAATCCACAAATTTTGAGTAGATATAAAGAAAGTGTGGAATTATTGATAACGGCTAAAATGATATTGGCATGTGTTTCGTGCCTATTACAGATATTTGCTTAACTGTTGTGAAATTACTTTTGAGTAATTCCTGTTTAAATGATTATGAAATTTTTAATTGTCTGAGCGACTATTTTGTAAGATTACTCAATTGGCCGATTTATATGATCAAACAACGGTATAGTCCAATTATTGCCATACTCCATATTGAACTGTTATGAAGCCAATATTTACAACAAATATAGAAAGAATAATTCGGCTGAGAGGTGGCATCATGGATTCGCAAGATTTATCACCTGCCATCATTCAGATATATTTAAATTCGTCGAATTCTTAAAATCATGTCAAAACCTCGATGATGTTAAAATAACACAATTAAAAAGTTGAATAGTTGTTTCAGTATAACGGAATAGATACACAGATCATAATTAAAGGCTCGCTAATATTGTGAACACGTATAGAAGATAGAACATTGTCAGATACCTACGAAACATCGCTTTTTAATATGATAATCTAATAAATTTCACTATTTTATAACGTTACACTCTGTGATGTCAATTATTAACAATTAAACGTTTTGTAGCTTTTTCACATATCAAAAATATTTATGAAAAATTTAAGACTTCTGTATTTTTTTAATAGCAATCTAAACGAAAACTGAAATAAATTATCGTTTTAGAAATCTATGTATTGTCGTTCTATGTATTTGATTATATGTATCGTCATGTTATCCCTATAAACATATTATCGCGCATGTCAAACAGTTCGCAATATCGTTCATTTAAAGGAACCTAGGAAAATAATTCGCCGAGGCAGCAAGAGATTTTTCTCTAAGTGAGCGTCACTTTAGAAAAATTTATCCTTTATTTCAGAAGGATGGTCTCCCAGGAGAAATCATTCGTGGAGATCCAAGGAATAAACAAGTTTTAGAAATTCATTGAAATGGGATCGAGGTGTACATCGTTGTGAAGCCTGTGATCACATAAGCCAAAAAAGTATATAAAATTACAGGAGAATTTTAATTTAACAGTCTATACTTCTACAGTTATTAAGGTAATCAATAGATTAAATATCACATCAAGCTTGTGAGGTTAGTATCGCTTGCGAGAAATACACCTGAAAATATCGAAGCGAGATTTGTCTATGGAAAAATCTCTTTTGACAGGTTAAAATGTTTATTTTGACGTATATCTTTTTCTACTACATACTTGATATACTTGTACGAGACCGGTGATTCATACACATTCCAAGATTTTATTATTGGAGTCTAAGAGGACGAAGGTCAAGCACATAAGTGGCGAATTTGAGGGATCGAAATATTAGGTCCTGTTCGAAAATGAACGTAGCCGATCTTGTATATTACATGGTATTGTTGAAACTTATATCAAAACCAAATTTGTGCAAATTTTGGGACCATGCTTGCAACAGGTACAGATTCTTCGAAGATTTTTGTGATGAATAATGTTGGCTTCCATAATTCATAGAAGTACATCAGGCTTCATAATCACTTGGACATATAATCTCCTTTCTTCTTCCGTATTCTCCACAACTGAATCCTATCGAGCTGATCTTCTCGAAATTTAAGAGCATCATCAAATCCAGAATGCCTAATTTTGATGGGAACACTATACTGAACGCAATTTCGGAAGCGACCACTAAGATCACACGGAGCGATTGGGGGATTGGATTTGGTGAAGAAACGCGTTTTGTGTCATAAGTGTTGCAACGGAACATTTAAATTAATCTTCAATATATTAGAAATTAAAAAAAAATCTTTTTAAAAGAAATCATGGAACTTTCTGGATGAAAAATGATATAATGCCGTGAAAATTTTGAACGTGCCCATATCTTTGGCCATTGAAATGCAATAAAAGTCAATTGAGAATTAATCATTTCAAATCATACGCGAAAATTGGTCATTAAGAATGAAATATAAGAAAATTCTGAATGAAACATTTCGTGTCAAGTGCGAAAATCGGCCATTCTGAATTTGATGTTAGGCAATTTGGAATGAAAAAAAAAATAAATTATTTTTGAATAAATCACTTTAATGACGAATATGTATTAAAAAAAAGAATCTTGATCTGATTATGGATAAATCAGTTTCAATGAACTCCATCAACGGTCTCAAATTCAAAAATAGATAGTTTCAAATTTTATAAATTGATCTTGAATCGCAAAAAGAATAATCGTTAATAATTATTTTATTATAGCAGTTGTTGCTTTAAGTAATCAGGAGCATTGTAGAGAGATTTAATCGCTCTTAAATGTCACCAAAACCGATAAAAGTTATTCATGTTTTGTATTAAAAATATTGATCATGAGACAACAAAGTTTTTCAAAATAAATAATTTTCATTTTTTAATGTAAAATTAATATACAAAATATTTTTCGAATATAATGTCAATTTTTACTCATTTGACTATCTTTTAGTTTATTCTACCACTACTACATCTACCGGACATCACATCTTGAATTCTAGAATTCATTGTCAATTTTAGCAATTTTACATTCCTGAATAAGTACCATGTAATAATCAGATTTTAAGTAATCTTACTAATGATTTAGCTTAAATTCCTCAAAGTAAAAGGATGCAGCCAAATATAAATCGGCGACTGGTAGTAGTTCTACGAACGCACTAAATCCCTGACGCATCGCTGTGAATTTTGAAAATCATACTCTTCTATATTGTCGTAAATTCACTGGAAACATAAACTACATGTATATTAGCGAAATGTTTATTATCTAATCACTTAACGTGGAAGGCCTCTACAAAATCTAGATCGCAATCGTCAGCGCTATCGCTGGTAAAAAAATGAGAAAATCATGTAAATTCAAAAATCGCACATTGATTATGACCTTCCTGGTAGATTAACCAAATATGGCTATGATCTCCTGTGCAAACACCTCCACAAAAACATGCATTTTTAAATTATACCAGCCGCGGTATTTAAACACAAAAATATATCGAATCAAGATAATTCACTATACCATTCCCATTAAACATGTATACATAACGAACTTGTACAAACGCGCAGCTGATACCTGTTGTAACTACCTCCTAAACTTGTACAATGCTCAATGTGTTTTTATCGGAGACCTTAATAGTTAACATCCTCAATGAAGGTAAATTGACGAAAACCAATGAGGTTCCATCTGATCTGATTTGTGTATTGCAAACAACTTTAAACTGCTCAACAACCCATCACAAAACGGTTTCTTGTTATCACCTTGGTGTAAATCAACCGTCCTCACAGACCTCGGTTTTGTCTGACCAATAATAGCCCAACTAAAATTTTGCAAATTTGCAATGCAAAATCCCTTCCCATAAAGATATCACACACCTATCGTAGATTAATTAGCTATAACCATAAATATTATCTATTCAGATACAAGACCCAAATGGAATCTCTCGAATGCAATCTAGGGAAAATACACAGGATTCATGAGAACTAGTTCAAAATGTATCTCAAAATCAAATATTTAGATATAAAACGCAATCTAACGAAACACTAATGCTTTAATATTTTCAGTCAAAAATTCAATGATCATAAGTTCCTTTAAATTACCACATACCAAATAGAGTCCAAAAGTCAAAAGCCATATTTTCTAGATTTGAATACACTAAAAAACCAATCGTAAATGAATTGATGTCAAACCTTAATAAGATAAAAAATAGTAGAATACAATCAAACCAGTAAAGTAACAGAGTAACCCGAAAAAGGTTTGTCATAGTTAACACTTTGATTGCCAACTATGACATAACTCGTAGATTGCGTTCTTTGCTAGGACGCCTACAGCGATGTATCTCATACTGTGTTTACTTATCATTTTGGCGCAGCTACGCTCAAACTAGTAGCTAATCAGTGCTATTATTGATAGATGGCTTCTGGGAAGAGTACAAAAAATCAATGCTGGTTACATGAACAGAAATTGTATTAATAAATAAACAGAAAATATAATTATGAAAAATTTATTCAAAATCAAGAAGTAAAAGAATAGTTTTATTTTCTATATAACTTTTTAAAACAATCTTCCACACAATAGGCTGGCTTCTCTTCACAGGCTGGACAAAAATAACGCGTTTCTCGGCGTTTTTTGCTTAGGTACATATACGACATGGATTTGTCGGACGTTTTATTTTTTGGTAGGTTGCAGTCTCTCTAAAAAATGAAGCTCTTGCAATCTCATCTTTTTCGATACTTGTTTAATATCTTATACAATCAACGCGACCACGAATTCTTCTATAAACTTTATCAGTTTTATTTCGAAGAAGTTACTTTTTGAAAAATTTTGTACGCATTCTGTATATATATCTCTATAATAAGTAGTGAAACCTTTTTAGGCTATCTAATTGTCTTTTTTAGATGTGTATTACGACAGCATTTGATCTGATACGTCAATTCCAGACATTCCTTTATTTTAATCTCGAACTATATTCGGTTTCATAGAAAGTTTTCCATAGCGATCGGACACCTCTACCATTTCAATAACATGCATGTTTGAAATGGTAACGACATCTCGTTTGTCTTTCCATTTGCATACAGTAACAGGTCCATTATGTTGCCAAATACACTCTTCTTTTTTGAGTTTACGATCAACCACATCTTTGGGGTTTACCTTTCTGAAATTTCGTAGAGTTCCACACACATAAGTTTTTCTTGTATTTAGTAATTTAGTTAGAGTAACAGAATTATAAAAATTGTCCATATAAAGCGTGTATCCCTTATCGAGATAGTCCTAGAGTAAATGTATCACAATATCAGTAGAGTGACATAAATTATGGTCAGTTTCCTCTGATTTTCCGCTGTAAATTTTGATTTTCATTACAAGAGCATCGGACTCACATAGTTCGTACAGTTTGACACCGTATTTGTGTATTTAATTTTTTATGTACTGGCGGAAATGCAATCTTCTATGCCACCGCCTCATGGATTCGTAAATACAAATATTTTTATCTGATAAACAGTTTTCACGCATAATATTTTTGAAATGGGTTAAAATTTGTCTCACCTTATATGACCTGTCGGCAGATGTTATTGTGTTATCAACCAAATGATAATAACGAAGTAACAACTGGAATCGATTTCAACTCTTATTTTAGGGCCAAACATTACATTATATAGCTTGCTTGTGCTCCAGTAATGTTCAATTGATGGAAAGAACAAGGTCTCATTTGTAACAAAAGTCGAATTAACACTTTCATCTCTGCAGCACTGATATCTGTCCACTATGATACACTTCTAGATTTTTTTATTGCTGTGCATTTTGTAATTTCTTACGCAGCATATAAAGTAGATTGTGTGACCAGTAATGCAAGAAACTCTTCCGAAAAAAATAAGTCCACCAGCGTTTTCACTATAAATTTTACGTATCCAATTTCAAATAAACATTTTCTTTGAAAAAAAATAGTTCAGGATATTGTTGAATTTCTGTCCACAAATTATCATTCGTATTTGATGTTGTTTGGGAGTCATCGTCATTATCATCGGGATCGGTAACAACTCAATCTTAATGTTCGGAGACGACTTCATCGTCACTATCACTGGAATTCTCAGAAGGTTCATAAAAGGCTACTGTCGTTACCATCCTCGCAGAAAATCTCGTCGAATTCTGGATCAATTAGATTAGCGTAGTACTCAAGTTGATTTTCCGTCAGTGATCTTTTCGTATCCACGTTGGTTTCTTGGTATAATTTAATTACAACAATAATTATAAAAATACACACTCAAGAAGAGGAAAATATGAAACACTCGACAATATCTGATATACTACTGACGAATATTGACGCATATATCTTATTCAGCTTTAGCGAAGCGATAGGTCTTAACGTGCCTGTATACGAATTAACTCTTAGTTGGCTTCCGCAAAGAAATTTCTGTTACATAAGCCAACTACGAGATATTTCGTAAGACTTTAAAAAAAAACATTTTCTATTCTTTCTGATGATTACTATGTAATATAATAGGAGTCTTTACTAATATAAAATTATTAAATGAACTTGGATTTTTAAATCGGAATTCTGAAAATTGCCGTTGCAGTCGACGTGCTAAATATCCTTAGTATGTTTCTATTGTACTCGTACCCATCTCACTCATTTGTCATAAATGTATTTGCTATTAACCTTTATAAAATTGTGTCAAAATCTGTAATGGACAATAAATATGATGTTATCGCTCACGTTTTACCTCAAAATTCTAACATCCATCGAATTGATCATAATGAATCATGCACCTCTTTCACATTTCATTAAGTAGATAATGCAATAGCGTCACTAAAACCAAAATAAAGTTCCAAGTTTTAACCCACCCATTCCGTAATTTATCTCGGATATGCGCACAACTGTAGAAATTAGTTAATCTCCTTCTACAACCGCGTATCATCCGAGCTAAAAATCTACAAAAAATCTTTCTCATATCCAAAATGATTACAATGGCTAAAGTTAACAAAGACATGATTTGCTCCTCAACCTATAGACCAATAAACATTATATCGATCCTTCTCAAATTTTTTGTAAGATCCATACCACCCTAATTGTTTCCGCCTGTTGACAACCTGATAATCCTTGTACTGACTCGATTTCGCCCAAGCGGTTCATCAACACAACAAATCTTGTAACTAACTACGGGCATATATAAGGGCTTTTAACTAAAAAAATCTGCGTTTTCATCGATTTATCACAGGCCTATACAAGGTATAACCAAATGGATTTATATGAAATCTCATATCAATTATCCTTATAAGTTTCTTTGAAATCATAAATCCTATATTTAAAAACAGGAGAATCCAGGCTGAACCGTGATAACTTGATAAATAATAAATTTAACATGCCTCAAGGATCTGTATGTACTACTATCTGTTTAATATTTATCATAACTATGTTCCTAATACCTTATCACGAAAATTTATTTATGTCGACGATAACTGTTTAGATTGCTAATCTGACTCGATGTTATATATAGAAAAAGACAGAAAAGCATATCTTGTTTCAATAAATTGATTCGTTCACCGCTAATAACTTCTACGATTACCCCCCCCCCCCTATTCAAAAAAAACTATTAAATCTCTATTTAATGTCAAAAATAAATAAGCACAAACCTTTCTTAAATGATAGCAATAGAACATATACTTCAACACACTTCCAACTCAAAATATTTAATAGTATTTCTGGACAGAACACTATCATTAAAAAAAAACTTTTAATCGTGACATGTAAAAAATATCGCATAGAAACACAATCAGTAAACTTTGAAATACATTCTAGGGTATTTCATTTACATCTCATGACGGTATTTTGTTGCAAAATGCTGCAGTACTGACGAATACCCCGCCATTGAATGGTTCGAAAATCCGCACTCCATGATGATAGACACCAAGCTAAATATTTCTAGAATGATTTTCACTCGATTCCTAAAACTAGCCCAAACGTACTGGCTCTCAACGATTTACAACATTTCTGCCCTCACATAAAAAGAAATTTTCAACTTGTAAACTGATCAATAAAATCGCAATTGCAATCAAAGATAAGATAAGACACGATATTATTAGTCGACCAAACATTTGAAATTGATACATCCCATCTGTAGGTCCTAACTTAGAACTGCACCTATCCCTCTATTCTCGTAGTTTGGAAAGCAAAATGTTTTCAAATCATCACAAAAAAACAGACAAACTTTATCCAGACTCAATCACGAATCCGAATATCTTCTATCATTCGAGATAGAAATCAGTGAACTTGAATGAGATTATCTCATGTACAGCTCCATGTAACTACATAAAGCTCAAATTTGGATCTAGAAAACTCAATCTCGGGAGTGATTGCATGACACAGACACCCTGTTCATCTCCAAATCACAGAAGAATGCGAAATATCAAAACAGCCAATCGGTGTATAAAATCTCTTATTCCTTAGTGATTACCTCATTATATGGCTATATATATATACTAGCTTTTATTTCTGTAGAATATAACTCAAGATAACTATTATATTGCTCACATGTATCTATTATATCATCTTTGACACTCCTTCACACCTCTATATATGAAGGTATGTATACATGTGTAGACGAATAATTCCATAGGTGCGCGCCACCTTTCCATTACCGCCTCGTTTCGGATGATTTTTTTTGTATTTGGAATGCAAAAATAGGAAACGTATGCGTTTTTCATATTTTTTTTTCTCAGAACGGTCGAGATTAATACGATCATTAGACGCATTCCTCGTTGTGTCACATAACAGTGAAATATTAACGTGCAGTGACTTTATCTTTTTTTACAGTCTAATCTCTATCCTACGATTGACAAATTTTGCTCTATATTTGGATATTTTTATAAAATTTAGTCCTTGAATAATATGACTTATTATGGGTCTTTTTCCTGGTCATATATAATTTGTAATCTTCACTGTCTTCTTTATTCAATTCTTATTCAATTACATCGTGGACGACCCCTCTTTCAGGTTTGTATCGTATAATCCAGAACAAAAATCGTAACAGATCTCTATTTTCGGCCTTCCAGATGCATTTCCGTATTTTTCTACAAAATATCGCTGAATGTGTAGAGATTATTTTGGTAAATTTCTTCGCAGAATTATGAAATATGTAATGTTTCAGAATTTTATGCCATATGTACCAACATATGATTTGCCTCAGCATATTAATAATGGATCGGTTGGCTCATTCGATGAATCAAATTGTATGGGGATGGTTGGGGGTCAGTGATGATTTATGTACTTAGAATGCTTTAAAGAGATTTTAAAAAACGTAAGATTCTAAGTTTCTTCAGAGCTGAGAATGAATTCTTTTGGGAAGTCAGAATAATTGAAATACATCGATCAGTTTCTCAATCACGAAATCTGACGATTGATTTTGAATGTTAATGGCTACAAGACACCCAGATAATAATTCTTGTAAGCGAAATAGTAACTGACCCACCTCGGATTGTGGAAGTCCGACTATATCGATCGTGACTGATTCCAATAGTATACAGCTAACATTTGACATTAAGGGATAATGCAAAGTTAACGATGTATCAAAAATGGATTTGTCACATCGTGCTAAGTCATTCATTATGTCCCTTTAAATTCTAGGCCAGTACCAGACATTTGTTAAATAGTAATATGATTTCTCATATGAAACGTGCCATGCTAACATTATATCATGAGCATTTCCAAAAAAACGAAGCTTTCTGATTGTAAGAGGCTCTATGACAAAACATATTGATTGGTCGTCATAGTGATGATTATATTTTTGATATATATTTCGATTTTCAAGACTTAACTGATGCAGAATCTGTCTGTATTTCTTCATAACCGATAGGTGATAGAATCATATTTCTTATGGATTTTTGTTAGTAAATAATAGACAAACTAGTTTAATTTCTTTAATATTTCTTTTGACAACACGCATTTCGTCATCTGATATCGTTTGATTAATTTCTGATACCTACGAGACTGTTGGAAGTGTATAAGCATTTACGTTTCCCATAACATTTCCTATATATTATTTCGAAATCGAACAGTTAGTGCTGTATCGTCTACCTGTTATCTCTACAATTTATTTTTTCTATTAAAACAACCTGTATTTAGATTCATTATCTATATAAAACTTGTTCTTTTTCGCGCAACGGTACTGTCAGAATTTTTTCATATTGTATATATACTCCAAAAATGAAGCTACTCTACCGTGTACTTTGTCCCAAACATTTTGGGAATTCTGGATGCATACGCGATGACTTTTCCTTCCTTTTGCAGTATTCTCCCTACTGCAGTGTTATTTGCATTCGTGTGTAATTCAAATTAAATAGACGGATCGAAATATACCAGAATCTTTTTTTTTATAAGTATACCTTTATTTGACGAAGGTTTTTGGAATTCTTCTTTAAAATCTACACACTAATTTGGATTTGTGAAGGTATGTACCAGTCAAAAATCTCCGAAAAATCTTTGATAAAATGTCTATTGCAACTGTGACAAACTGAGGCCTGGGAAGAAAATATGAATAGCTTCTATATCACAAAATCTTATTTATAGGATTCTCAGATTGTCCTGTTGTTGTTTTTACTGAGCTGAGGTCTAAACCTGTCTGTAATAGGCGTAAAATAATAATAGATGATTGGCAATTCTGAGAAATAGAGACTAATGGTATATTTTTATACAATCTCGCCAAAACAGCCTTTTTGTTAATTTTTCAAAATTTCGGTCATGTGCTCAAGTAGATCCATAAGCGATCATTACGAAATTAAGTGTGCCTAAATATTTTATAAACTGAAAAGCTCTTCTAAAAACGATAAATTAGCCCTTTATT
>JWZT01002668.1:430589-441472 GCA_000827895.1 Thelohanellus kitauei | reverse complement strand
CTTCTGAACAGAAAAAATAGAAGATATTCTGTTAATGCAATTTTATAAAATTAATTTTGTATCTTTAAATTTTGAATTATGATGTTTTGTTAAGAAAACGATCATATATTTTTAAAATATTTTAATTGTAGATAGTGAAAAAAGGTAAAATTTGTCAATATGATTTAAACATGCAGTGAGAAAAACCTTTCATCATTGATTTATGGGCGCAAAACAATTATTTAAATCTAAAGAAGATGAATTCATGATTCATTTGCCCGAATAATGGAGTGTTAAAAATATCATCAGAGAAAAATAAAACACGATATTATTTGAAATGTAACCAGACAAGTCTGGAAGAAAAATCTCCAAATAAATGCTAGTTAATAAATCACTGGATTTTTCTCATTTATGCTTTATTAAACTAGGCAACCGAAATTCTGTTTAACATACAGCAAAACAAATCAAGAAATGGATAACTAACATCCAAAGGCAAAATCATCCTTTTTTGTACCTTTAAATCTCAATTAAAACTGTCACTTTTAGTTTATCCTGGCTTTTTTTCATCAAATGACGTTTTACTAAATATTCTTCAAAAATATGATTTTCGACTTTTAAATAGCCATATTTCTATCAAATAAACTTTCAAAAACTAAGCTTATTTAAACAACATTACAGCTTGACTTTGTTAACATAAAAACAAACGAGATCGATGGAGAAACTTCGTTTTTATTTGAATTATTTCGGGTCAGATTTTTACATGCTAGACATGGCATCAACTCGACATATTTTGTTAGTCGGTCTAAGGTTAAGTATGACTTTAAATGCTTTTTAATTCTCCCCAATTATCCAGACGTAATTTTTTATAAACTAGGACGCCATTGGATCTTAGATTATGGTCGTTTGTCTTTAAGGTTTTTGCAAAAATGAAGCGAAAATAATCGCATCAGAACCCATTGTAACAACGCAGATGCATTCATTGTTACGTGAATCGCTTTCATGAACTTCATTTTAAAAACTTATTAGATTATATCACATTTTCTTATTCACAGCGAGTGAATGACTCCCAATACGAAACTATGTATTCTTGAGAAAGGGTGAGTGTAATGAATATAATAATGGATGAATAATTTCTTTCTGTTTAAAAATAGGGACTGACTTAAAGTTTTAAATATATCAATAAAATACAAAGAATCTACTTTACGTTTCGTTTACTAATAAGGTATATACAAAACTGTCGGCGTTATACAACCCACAAAATATCACATTTTTAGAACATAAATACATAAATGGTATTCGTTTTTATTAACGAATATATTTTTAATGATTGCAGAAGATTTTTGGCTACCATAAAACGTGTAGTGATTTGAATATTTTTAAAAAATCAAATTATAATTATGCTTTAACATATTTTTAAAGATTATATATACAATGGTGGTTATATAGCCATATCCTAATTTTTTGATTTGAATGATTAAGAAAATAAGCATGACACCAAAACATATTTAGTTAAGGATTATAGTTAGCCTCTGAGTCGTAAAATGTGGATTCTAGCTGGTAAATATCATCAAAGTTCTTTCATGATTCACTCTTACAGCATATAATAGCAATCACTAGCATATCTCTTTCTTGTATAGTTTTTAAAATGTTCTGTATTTTCAGAAAAATAGCCAAACGTTTCATTATCAACTTTTCTTAAGCTCTTTTTATAATTTTTTGAACCTTATTTTACTATTTCAAGTTATCAGCACATCTTAAACATGTTACCAGCTGAGCATCGTTACTGGTTACATTATATTGGAACCTGTCAATAATCTATCGTTGACCCAGAATTATTTTAACAACCATGTACAAAGAGGGAACGGCATTATGATGGTATTCAACATTTAAAGCCGTCATAGATAATTCTACATAAAAACGTTGATAAATTTTCTAAGTAGGTTAGAGAGATATCGCTTTGGTTTCTGATTCATTCAAAAAGTTATTTGAATTAAACCAATAAAAAGAGTATATCTTTGAGTATGATATTAAAAATTTTTAACATAAATCCTCGCCACTTTTAGATGACGTTTTATTTAACTCATTACTATTTATTAATCAGGGCAAAGTTGAGATGATTTTGTGGTATTTGGCGATATTTCCATCTCTGGATTTATCGTTTTATTAATAAATTTCCCCTTTGAAACCTGGATTTTTGATGATATTACACCACAACCAACATAATGTTAGATATAATTTCATGCTAAACAATCAGTATATATATATTACAGATGATATTGATCACAACTGCGTCATATTCTCAATTAATAATTTCGGGTTCGTTAAAAAACTGACTCCGTTGTGTTTATTTAAGCTCAATAATCAGGTAAATCATCAAACCCTTAGACTAGTCTGTTATTTGTTCAGAACAATAAAACAAAACTATTTTTTTATTAAGTTCCATGAAAGTCTTTTACAATTATGCTATAACTCTGATGGCAGAAGTATCAATAGGCCTAATGAAAACATATACCATTTTTCTGAACTCTTGGAAATTTTAATGGGCATATTCACGCTATTTTTACTGACGTTGAACTTCTATTTAAATGATGTTGTGATTAATTTGTTGATAAATCAAATTTGGTGTCTTGAATTGGATATTTTCGCCGATATATTATTTTAAGCTATGAAGTTCTTGTTTTCAATTTGATACACTTCGCCTTATTGAGATCCTGCGCGCTTGGCTGATCTTAGTCTTGATTTGATTCGCAATGGTTATGAAGGTGATATGGATAATCATGAACCAAAATATTTTCAAATTAACCAATCATATTTACAGTTTAGATTGCCCGTTTTATCTAAAAATCTTTCATTTAGCCATATTTTTCAACTCAAATGATGACGTACCATGTGATATTACATTATAACATTCATAATTTTAACTTTAATTTCTTTCACAATTTGTGGCTAAAATCGAAATAATTACCTCAAATTTATCCTGGTTGTTGTCATTTAGTAGAATTCTCAGATACTAATGCATTTTATGGATATCTTCATGTATGTCGTTTAATTTAAATCTCTGATCAAACGCCTTAATATGTAAAACTCTTAGAATGAGTTATTGGGAATCGAATCAAATAGTTAGAATAGGACGCTTATTTGACCTTCATTAAAAACAATGACGAAATACTCACCTTTTTAAACCATAAATAGTTCTAGACTTAGTTTTTTGTTATTTTAAGAATTTTTGGAATGATATCAACTTTTATAGTTAAATACAAATTGTCTTGTTATTCTGAAAAATTTTGATGAGTAGTAGTCTATAGACAAAGGATTTAATTTACATTTGATCTATAAAATGAAGATTTCTGCAAAACTTACAGATATTCCCGGTGGGCCGAAAAATTCTTTGAAGAGGGACTTTTTGTAAAATTTTCATCACACAGAAGAGATGACAAAGAGTGATATAATGGTATCTAAACGCGTATGGATGTATAAAAGGAAATTAGAGCTGATATGGTTTTGTATGCCATGTATAATTTGAATGGTTTGAAAAATGAAGCTTAATTCATCAAAATGAGTCGATACTTTATAATACTCGGCTGTTTCTCACACGTAAGGTAGTTCATTCAATAGTCCAATTAGACGAATCCTTACCGAATCGAGTTCTCTCTTCAATACTTCAAATCAATCAATTTTCAATCTTTAACAATATCATTATGATGGACACAAACCAAAGTGTTTATTGAATATTCATCACCATTCGAAATCGATCAATATTAATATTCCGAAATTAAACAGATTTTGATGAATAGATATGGGAAAACCCGTCGGTATAAAATCTGATTAAAGGACGATTTTCTGATACATCAAATCTACAAATGGGCCTAATTTTACATTTAGACTGTGTTCTTGATAAATTCAGATTTTCTTTGTAGGTGTATAATCACATTTTGGTTGGAAAATGAAAATATATGTTGTTTGATTTGCCGAAACCTTTACAGTTCACCCTAAATTATGCTACTGTTTAAAAATAAAAAATCTTAGAATTACTGCTAAAATAGATTTATCTTGATATTAGATGTTGAAATTATTTTTTCGTTTAGGGTTTACTTTGCTTCATGTGAAAGAAATAGCCAAATATCTAGGTTTAAAATGGAAATTTCTAGCATTTTTTATTTGATATATCAATGATTGACTGTTATAATATCGAAACATAAAGATATGACTGAAAAGTTTGATCAAGCATGATAAAATGAAATAGCAGGATTTTTTTCGATTAATAAATTTTGGTTAAGAATGATTGAACTTGTTTTCGTCTTGTGACTTTCATGTTCTCTATTTTTATGTTGACACGTTGAAATCATCGACTTTGATCCTATTTGTCAACCCTAAACCTTCAAGATTTTTCAAATGTTTTATTAATAATTAATTATGATCTTTCACGTTTATTTTATATAAAAAGTTAAATAAAACCCGAAATTTTTATAAATTCAATGTATTCTGATTTTAAACAAATTACAAGTTTTTTGAAAATACCCCATTACTTGGTCATCCGGTTGTTTAGAATTTTCCACCATATTGTTCAAACATAATTTTACTAGTTCTGTTGATTCAAAATCTGCATTCACAGCTTTGTTTTTCTCTGAGGTCAAAGTATACTTTTGGATATAACCATGAAAGTTTATGATTAAATCATATACATTAGACTTGATTTTATGAACTTTGTCACCATCAACTAATAATTTTGTGAACAGTCTTAAGATTACATATTTGGAATTTGTGTTAAGTCTCAATTTATAGCCGATAGAACGGATAAAACTCGGTTTTATAATTATCTTTGAATTAATACTTTGCAGCTACTAATTTCGATCTCATTTTCTAAATCTGAGCACTCGTAGTTTATTTCGGCCAATGCTTTTAAGTGTGGATATATGTATTTGATGTTTAATGACGTACCATCAATATTGAAGTTAAACAAATAGTCTCTTCGGTATACTAATATTGTCATTTCTAAATTATTTTATGTAAATACTTAAACAATATTTAGATCAACCATAAATCCGTATCGACGGCAATGTTCATCCTTCCCGTGTTAGGCTAAATTTTTTCTTGAATTGGTTTTCATTCGCCTGAAATTATGGCAGGATCATAAAAAATGTCATAATCTCCACCAACATCGATTGTATCCCTGTGATTAGTGTTTGACCATCGTCACGGGTTTAAATACATCATTTATCGACCAAAATTTATAATCATTTTTATCATTAAATCTCAATAAATCTATCCGATCATATCTAATTTGTACAGGTTCTAGACAACGATTAGAGGAAATAAGTTATTTATAAAAGACACGCGATATTAATAATTACAGAGTCTTTGGTATATGTTATTTTGAAAAATTACTGAAGTTGAAATTTTACAAAATCCATAACGTCCGTTCATACTAGTTCAAAAACGCCCACAAGATGCATGTTCATATTGATCGATAATATGACATAATTTCACGCCATCGAACTGATAATATCCAAAAATTAATTCCAAATTTGGGTTAAACCTGGATACACTATCAATGACCTGAATTTGAAAACCACGTTGAATGAAGTTTGGAAATATAAGTGTGTAATTAGATGTTTCATTTTTGCACATAATTTCAGTTTAAAAATCATCAAATTCTATCGCTGATGCTAATTCTGGCACAAATTCGAACGTTTGTTTTTTAGAAATCCATTTATTCAAATTGTTTATACTACAATATGCTGATGTTAAACATACCACGCTTCCAAAAAAGTTACTTCCAACATGAGTCGAATCCCCCTGAAATTTATCAAGACATCTTCAAAAAGCTTAACAAATACTGGTTGATAATTGGGATCATTTGATAAATTAATTGTTAGAAAACCAAAAGACAATAATAAGTACTGTATTGGCGCGAATAATCTACTTTGTCCTTGTAAAAGTCAGTGATGATTTTTCAAGATTTTGGTCTCGTATAAAAACTCAAAATATGATTTTTATACTCTTTTTGGTTTCAATAACATGGGTTAAATCGAGTGAAAATTTCAATTTTGACTTTCATTCAGACTGTGAATTTTAGGTTCTAATTATTTTTCACATGCCTCAATATCGCACATTAAGAGATTTCGCTTAGTTTAGATGTCAGGTTGTTCTGGTTTATTTGGCATTTCTTAAAATATTTGTTCATCGATGTAAATGGTGTCGATATCTTCAGAGAAATCATCAGCAAAGTTATCGATACTATTGCGCGTGCTCGAACCTGGATATCCTAACATTATGATTAGCTGAGGTGATGACTTCAGTTCTGGTGGGCATTGATGATCAATCGCGTCAAGTTTGAGGTCATCCTGCACTGATGATAAACATTACGAGAAATCATCCACAATGAATTTCATCGTACCCTTCTGTCGCTTCGAAAGCCAAGTTACTTGTTTAACACTGGAGTACTCAGAGGACTATACCTCTATTCTGGTCATGGTCGTGGGTTGCTGCTCCATCGTTTCATAACTACATAATATTTGAAAAATATAGAACCAAAACATCATCATAACTACTTTTACAGACACGTCACAGTTATTCGTCAATGCTAGAGGATTTAATGACATACAATAAAATACTGCATGGAGCCATTCGCTGAAATATGAGCTTCAGATTATGTCACATTACTCCCACTAACAGCCCTAACTTCATTCAGCATTATGCAGAATGTTAAAGATTATTTCATATTCATACCAAACATAGAGCCTTACACAGCTCTCTAGATAAAATTTACCTGAATTAAGTCTTAAGATTTCAACAAAAGCGAGTTTGTAGCAAAGTTATCTTTTCCATTGTTTTAGGTTACTTTTCTTTATGTATCTTTCCCTCAAACAACAACTTATACATTATCCGGTTCAATAACTCAGATCAAAATCTGCCGGTTACGCGCATCAGTCATCTCCAGGTATAATTTACCACGATCGAGAACATTTAAAGGATTCGTGGGTCCAGAACAGTTAAGTTTCAAATAGGTTAATTAGTTTCGCTTGAGTGTTTTAGGACAAAAAGCAAGTCATTCCATGGATTTAATCGAAACTCATCTTATTTACTATTAAAGAAGTACTTCTAATTATGAAAAAATCTGCACGCGGTCCTTTGTTAAATGTGGCCATTTCAATAAATCTCATCGTGTAAAATGACGAAAACAAGAATTTAAAAAAAAATGACAAGTCACGAATAGCAGTATTTATACCTATTTATTCTTTGATAATGGTTGGAGAATTGAAAGTCGTGGACTTAAGGTCCCAGTAGCTTATGATCTCTTTACTCTCGTCAAAATAACCATAACTAATAGGTTTTCAAAATATTTAATCAAAACTTATGCTCTTCTGGACCTTATCTTTAGATTCGAACATCAAGGACATTTACTAGCACGTTATCTATATTTTTAAATCATTCCCTGTTTTTGATCCAAAGAACAAAGAATTTTTCGGTCAGCGATTAAAAAATGTCAATATATTTAGTAGAAAAGTCAGAATTATATCAGGGTTGTAAGTCTTATTGGATAATTAAACAATTTGAGTTTATATCAACATCTTTGAAGCATTCATGGTTCGTATCTCTCAAATTGGAGTTACTTACCATACATGGAATTAGGTTGCTGAAATTGATATCTTTATTTGAAATCAAAATCGCGATTTTTTTAAATTTTTGATAATTATGGTTTTTACCAGTTTGGAAAAAGAGATTGTATCCAAATGTAAAAAATATAAAGTTAAATTTTTTATCGAAGAGAGGAAATAGTAAGCGAAGTTACAAGAACTCTTGATATTCCTGGCTTATCAATTCAATACATTATTAAAAAATACACCTCCAATCGCCTTAGCCAGCTTCATGTGGCGTGTTGACATACTAAACTTACAGGAGAAATAAAATGGAAGGATTGATCTTAAATAATTGCACAAAATTGTTCATTGCAATGTTGGGCACGTTATGGAGTCAACGCCGAAAGATTTTCTAGCTGCCACTTGGGTTAGTTAGAGTAGTGGAAGAATTAGAAGTTGTAATCGTGACGAACCATGTTAGATTTCACACGGGGCAGTAAATAACCTGGTTAATCATCATAATCAAGTTAAATTTCTTCCCTGGTACAGTTAATTTTTAAATTTGTGCGAATAAGCATTTAACATGCTTAAAAGCAAACTAAGGAGAGGTGGAATACCATGCCGTACAAGTGATTTGATGAGAGAATAGCAGGTTCTTGTCAAGGAAACCGAGTTAATCGGTTTTCAAATTTTTCTTGGTCACGAAGCTTTCCAAACAAATGTTAAAACATCGAATAAATACTCATATATTGACCTGTATATGTGTATTATTTGTTTTATCAAAAATTTTAATATAGCAAAATTAAATTACAAAACGATTTTGTCTTCAAATCATGGTATTTGTTTTGTTTATTAAAGGCTTTTTTCGAACCATTGATGTAGAAATATACTGCAAATATAAATAATTGAGGCAACAAACAAGAATTTACCGTTTTAAAAAAATTTCTCCTTAGGAAATATGCTTATTCGTTGCTGATTAATTTAGGATCTTTCGTTCAGGAACAAACAATTTTGAACATCTTTGAAAAGTATTTTTTAGCTTTTTCAGGATTACAGCCCCGTCGGACAATATAAAATCCATGTTAAAAGTGTTACTAGGTATAATGCAGTTATATGCAATGTTCTTGATGATCTACCTTTGGGTATTTTATTGTCTAAGTTAGGGTAAGTTATTATCATCCTGGAATATTAAAAAATAAATGCAATGCCTACAAATAAGAGTTAAAAAATAGGAAAATAGACTTATAAGACGTTGTTCATCTGCCGATCTGGATAAAAAGTTGATTTTCGAAATTTGGTTTGCAATTTCAATCTCTGAAATAATTCCAAAGATCCAAACAACCTTTCTTTGACAAAAAGGAGTCATAAAAAACTACAAATTGTAATGAATTCTTGTTGATCAACATCAGACGGGCTGAATAAGATTGACAATCAAAGTTTGATACATTTAGCATCTATCCCGATTCCTTATGTGCTATTATTTGTCATAAATTGTATTTCAAAAAATAAACATATATTTTGGTACAGTAAGATATCTCGTCATGTTTTGATCAGTTTTCGATTGGACTCGAATTCTTTGTCCGAAAATTGTATCGAATCGTGCCAACGCATTCGATCCCATGACCTCGTGCAATAATCTTTCAAGAAAAAATGGGAAACCCATTTAAAAACTTTAACTGACAATTTATGCTGAACAAGCAATTTGCATTCATATGATATGAGTATATCACAATATTTCGATTAAAGTCGTCTTTGGTACTGACTTTCTCCCTCCCTGTAAATTCGATGAAGAACTCAAAGATGTAGCCATCGTCCAGAAAATAATAAACATTGAGTCTTGGGGACTTATTCTAATCATAAAAATCAGTTTGTAGGCATTCGAGATAATGTGTATGAGTAGACAAATCGTAATCGAGTAAGGAGTATAATGTCGAAGCTATTTATTCTCGCATAAAAAAGGCCATCGTAACTCCCCTGAAATTTTCATACCCTAAAAGTTAAATAAAACTACAGAGAAATTGTAAAACTTGCGATCAATTTACAAATCAATCTAAGTCTAATCCAAGAAACAAATTGACGGAAAGTTACTATTAGGAATTATCTGGCACGCACATCGCTCTCGGAGGTCCCTTATAATCATATTTCTTGGAAAAATGTTAAGATAATCCATTGTGCTGATTTGATTTTTTTAAATTCTTTTGGATAAAATAACCATTTTTTTATGCTGAATCACCTCTTGATTGAGTGGGTGGTTTTCTGTAATTTTCAACAATAGACCATAAAAGCACTTTCTGGTAATTCATCCTAATGATTTGTAGGCAATGGCTTTGTTTTTCCGTCTCGGGTTTTCAATATTCGGGGTTTTTCCCCTTGACATAAGGTATGACGACTTCCTTGATGACTAATCAGAAAAATGAAATATTTTCATGGCTAATATAAGAAATCTGTTTGTATGTTGGTTGCATGACAGTTTCAAAGAATTGATTACTAATTTAACATAAAAAATCATCGTAACCTGTCGTTAGTTGTTAGTCTTGGTAATTGTTTAATGGCGTAGAGTGAACTCTTGAATATAACAGGCTTCATGCACTGGTCAGGTCCATCAATTTTGGCTTTTCTGATTATACTTTCTTACTTAACCAAGAGGATGGAATGTGGAAAGGCAACAATTACTTTGCTATTTTTTCGACGATGATATAATTTAGGATTATAAGTTGTGCCAAATCACCTCATTGCCTGCGTTTGGTAATGGCTGGATAGAATCGAAAATTATACTCTGCTCTTCCAAAGTGAAGTTAAACATATCACAATTATGCCAGGTTCGATACGATGAAGTTGGCTTCTGGTCAGAATTTATTTTCGATGGAGTAGAGTTTGAAGCAATAATCTTTACCAGATCTTTGTTGGCGCCGACTCGATGACCACTTGATTTTTCGATAAAACGGAGAAGGTTACTAATACGGCTGGAAAATACTAGGGTTTAAACTCTATTAAAATGATCCCCTTATTGTGTTTCGGTAGAATATTTGGTTTTCATCCTTCTAAAAGACCTGGCGAGCAATTTCGACATTTTGAAATTTATCCGTAGAGATTTGCAAAAGCTTACGAATGTATGCTAAAGGTAAACTTCTATTTGTTTTTTGACTACTTTATAACAGGGGTTTCCCATAAATTTGCTCCATATGTTTATAAACACTGATTTTTTAGTTTTGCTGCAGTTATTCATGGCATACCTCACCATCAAGATGACCCGAAATTTACATATTTAATGAACGCTATAATTTACAAGCTTTTTTTGTCGCATATTCTAAAGTTGAAAATTCT
>JWZT01002668.1:410901-428890 GCA_000827895.1 Thelohanellus kitauei | reverse complement strand
TAAACATGAACATCGATACAGTAATTATTGAAGAGACTTCTTGAATCGTTTGAAATGAGAATAGAATAATTATCCAATAAAAGGATTTTGATAATTTTTCATCATGTGCTCTCGGTCCAATTATTTCTGAAAAAAGACTTAGAGATCATAGGAAATTGTTTTGAAGATTGTGGGTCGAAGTTTTCGAACAGGACGAAAATATTTATTACGTAAGGTCATTACCCCCATTTATTGGGCCATTTCGAAGAAACTTTTCAAATAGAAAAAAGCCCAATTACAGATACGTTCTATCTGATATGTTTGATCAAATGGAGTGTTTACTTGTCTTTATGATGGATTTGGTTGCAAACCACTGTTCGCTAACAATTTCTCTAAGTTAACTCAAGTTTCATATTCAAATGCTCCCGACGTATGTATACTTCAAAAATAATAAAAATGGTTTATTTTCATCAGAAACCATGTCTTGAAGCCATTCGAACTTATTTTAAATAGAGAATAAGTTTTCTTACATAGTATTGTTAAGAAACATTAACAGTTTTTCTTAAAAAAACTCGATATTTATCATCCGAAATTTTTATCGCAAGTCTAATTTTTGGTAAAATCTAACCAGACTCGGGTTTTTTGGGAATTACAAAAATAAAAAATTAATTTTTAGATAGCGGGAAAAAATTAATTAAAAATAATTGAAATCATTTTAAACTAAACAAGGTGATTTAAAATAGAGTATTTTATAAAATCGTGCTTGCGTTAAAGATTAAAACTAGATTAAACTTGATCTAAGTCTAAAGTAGCGTATTCTTTACCAGATCCTAACTCTACAGCTTCTCCCAGATTTTGGAAAAATTAATGCTGTTACTCTCAAAAGCAACTACTATCCCCCATCAATCGAAGATATTATTGATTCTACCTCTTAACTTGCATTCGACTGTAATTTCGATCTTCAGACAGGGCATTTACAGTGTGTATTAGGCGAAAATCTAAATCCCAAACCGCTCTAGGCCCTTGTAAGACGTGATGGTGTTTTCTCTGACTTATATTAATGATATTGAGACTTTGCAAATTATTAAACACTGTTCAGTGAATAATTGATGCTATACAAGATATTAAATGCCGAGCATCAGATTTCGACGATATTATTAGAAATCAAATTAATTTAAATCACTAATTGAGGGTATCGAAGAATTGCTGCCACGGGTTTGATGCCAACGACTTGAACCTTCAAAAAAACAATACTACTTCTTCGCTTAATAAAAAATTTATTTTCAGAGATTTAATATTTCAAAACAATGCTTTCGGGCCAATTGTGATCATTCTAAACTGGTTGTGGAGTGGAAAATTCCATATGATATTTTTGAAGTGAAATAATGACTTATGTTGCGTGAGAAATATTAGCTCTTTAAATGTACTGTTGCAAAAATCGTTAAAACTCTTTAAGACTATTTAATGAAGAATTCAGCTTCAATCTGGATTGATTGTACAAATAAATCGATTGAGTTCTTGGAACCACATTCCAACTTTCCGAATCTATGTACAACACACAAAACTCGAATGTTTATGCCTTAATTGTTAAACCTCCTACAAAGCTATAGACAATTTCTCTTTTCCATACTCATAATCGAGGATAGTTCTAATAACATCCACAGTGGAGTTCGGAATTGCTGTGGACGTAAATACGGAGAATTGGCAGATATTTCAAATAATTCTGTTTGCCCAACAAAAATTTAGTTATTATCTGTATGTAAGATGTTATGGTTAAATTATTATTCGGCCATTATCAACTTCTAAGATGAAAACCTTTAAAGACAAAGAAATCGTTGATCTATTTGGAATTAACATATTAAATAATTCGATTTTATATATTTTTACAAAAGGCAATATGTTTATGGATACCCTGCAACGAATCTCTGCTGCGATCAATTTGTAATTGGATTTGGATAGACACCGTTTTCAGTGGAAAATGGCCGACTTTCAGATGATGATATTCAAAGGTTCCTATCTAGTATTTACAAGTATAAGTAAATTGATATTTTTAAAGATTCTCTCCGTTAGAGGGTTGAGAATATTCATTTAGACTTAAGAGTGGAATATGGGTTTTCGTTTAATGAGATTTGATTGTCCCTAATAGCAAGAATTTATCTAAAAATTTATCATTTACTTATCATAATAAATTCAACGTCGGAACCTTTGGATGTCGCCATCAAGAAGTCGGTTTTTTGCACGGAAAATGATGTATTCTCTGCTACGAAAAACGATTTTGTTATCCACGGGACTATTTCTCTTCTAAATATTAAAGATTTTGATTCCGACAAGATCGAAACAACGAAAAAAATTGTCAATAAACGCACGTTTGTCGAAAATGAAACTTTTTATCTCACTAGTTAAAAGAGTAGCGATCCGTTGTTTATGAGGAAATAATAAGCCTGTCCATGTACATATTTAAGGAAGTATTATCGCTTAAATAATAAATAACTTCGAGATTGATGTTTCGGCCCTTGTTTAGGAACAATCATCAATATCATTTTACATAATTGCCGTTTTTTTTGACAAACAAAATCAAAAACTATGCCAAATGTGAGAATAAAACCTGTTTCAAAGATAGCAGCGTTTTGCGACATAAGTAAGATTTTATATGGGTACTGTCACTTAAACTGGGATTCAGTTTACTTTTGTTTGTGCAGGCCATTCATTAAAATGGGTCGAGGCTACTCCTTTTCAAGATATTCTAACAGAATCTCAGGTACAAGTCCTCCTTAATCTGTCTATTTGATTTATAACGAAAACGTTTCACGGACCACGACCTAGAGTTTAATCAAAATGATTCGGTCGAGTTTACAATGATATCTGAATTGAAAACATGAAAATAAACCCCCTTACATTATCAATCAAATCGAGCCGTAGAGTTGATCTAAAAAGCTGATCAAAAAATTCTAGTTAATAGTGGTAAAATTTCAGAAGAAGCAATTAATTTAAAATTATTATTGGCATCGAGAGTAGCCCAGGTCCGCCCAATAAAGTTTCCTCCTGAATAAAATATTATTTAGAGAAGGATTACCCTGGTTACCACTGGAAGATAAAATTAACAAATAATTGTCAGACACGATCACGTATTTGTTCTAATTTTGGAATTGAGTCTAAAAAAATCTAAATATCATAAACGATTACCTAGAAACTTACATCACCTTGGCCTTCTAAAAAATCAAAAAAATTCTGCTAGTAACCTCTTTTTGTAAATTACAGAAAGAAAAGGAAAAGCTCAAGCAAATATTGATGGAACCTTTCATTAGTGACTAAAGCAGGCATCAAGAATCGTGTTTTTTTTAAAGAGTTACTTGTTTTAAACTCAATAAACAGGTATCCATGATCAATTATTATTGCTCATCTGTATAGAAACATCCTAAGTCAGAAAAGTCTCACTGATTTATGGAATTTTCAAGAAAATTTATAGTTTTTCATCAATTCTAATATAAGATACGAGATTGACAATTATCATAGAGGAAAGCCGTCGACCATTCGGGTTCATAGTATTATATATGTTGACCTGGCCCAAAGAATTCTATTAGCTAGAAAGAATAAACTGTTTGACCAAGCACTATATCAATTGGTATGCACTTCCATTTGGCTTAAAGTTTGTTTTACCCATATGATGCCCTAGGCTATTTTAAAGGCTAAAACATACTGAAAATCTGAAAAGTCTACAGAGTATCCCCGCCAATAGATCTAATGATTGAATCCATAAACAAGCGATGCGGCGTCGAAACACCATCAAAGTCCAAAAAACCATCTGTATACTCTGTAAAACATATATAACCCAGTTCTAATGGGCAAATGAGGTATTTTGTTGAGTGTAAATAATTTTGGATTTCCCTTTTAGGTATAATAAAGAAAAATCAATGCTGAAGAGGATGGACTTTCAATAATTACCGGGTATTACAATCAAAACCTTGAAAAGCGACAATCGAAGTG
Source organism: Thelohanellus kitauei (assembly GCA_000827895.1). Taxonomy (NCBI): domain Eukaryota; kingdom Metazoa; phylum Cnidaria; class Myxozoa; order Bivalvulida; family Myxobolidae; genus Thelohanellus; species Thelohanellus kitauei. The sequence continues at coordinate 424,927 of JWZT01002668.1, read as the reverse complement.
GTGTTTTTTAATAACATTATATTGGATGAAAAATTCTCAAGTTTACGTAAATAATTAAAACTGATTCAAACATCGTTTTTGACGAAATTCAACCACATATTATTGTGGTAGCAGTTCATGGTTGGGAAGTATTTAAATTTGAACCTCCAATTTTCCGCGTAAATAGCTAATGCCACCGGGTTTTGAGAACATTGCGTGAACGATGACAATCAAAAACGGCATTTATCGAATAAACTAACACATTTGAAATAAAATATTCATTAAATAAAACTAGTTTTGTTTGCTCACTCGCTATAACTTCCAGGTTCAGACATTTCTTGAAAAAAATTCCCTGGATGTAAGAAATAATGTTGGAGACCACCAGCATTAATTTTCATGCAGGATGAGACCACTCTTTACGTAAGGTTATTGTTCTTCATAATTAGTCCATTTCCCCTGACCTTTGTTTATCCAGGATAAACCTTTTGCGTAGATTCATAAAAATGCAATGTGGAAATTGGGTTGGTTATTTTATTTGTAAATCTGAACCTTTTAACCCACCTCCAAACTGTGGTAAATTTGACATTTAGATTTAAACTGCTCTTGGAATCATTTACCAATTAAGATATGTATTTTTCATCATTTCCACAAGACAATATTTCGAAAGTAACCTTGACATGCATTGCTCAACTTTTTATTTATTTTGTGCATATTCCATTAACTCTCACTGTTTTTAACGATACCATTAATTATGTTATGCAGAAAATCGGAGGTTCTAATTAAACTGCTTCCTCACCGACGACGAAAAACCAAAGCATATGTTGTAGAATTTTGTAAGAGAAAGAATGTTTTGAAGCAATTTAAATCCATTCAGTATACTTGAGAATTGTTCCTTTGACATATGTTATTAAAAAACCTCACCATTTTGATTCCCATGTTTCACTGTTTTGATTAAAAAACCGGGTACGAGACTAGGCAAGGGCCTCACGATAGACAGGAATAATGAAAGAACACTCAGTTAAGATTGTATACTTTAAGTCGTATCGCCCAGATACAAAAAATTCTCTTATATTCTAAAAAAATTGTGCATTTAAAAGAGTTCGATGAAGCCTGATAAACCGAGGCGGGGCAAATCTTTTCGCAGTTGGTGCTGAACCTAATGAATTCTAAAGAGCTCAACATGCTATCTTACCATCATCTTGTCTTGAATTCAACGTGTCTGACAACTAGACACACACCTCAAGGTATGGTAACAGCGCCTGGTTCGACGGCTACTTGCCGCTAGATAGACATTAAAATTAGCTTCATTCAGTGAAGTTGATTGGTTGTCACATTCTGCCACTGGTTGTGGCCTTATCCATCACGTTCCAGGCATATATCAATACATGGCAATTAACGTCACATTTTATCGCGCATGCTCGATACATAAATTTGTTTTTGGTTAGTGGTTCGGATATTCTCAATATCAATCTGCTGCAAAAAAATCATATATATAACCAGAACGCTAGTCCAGAATAAAACCTCTCCCCTTGAAAACTGCGGTCATCGCAACTGGCCCGAAAACAGAAAAAGTTGCAAGAGATGGGCCGAATTCTTACATGAGTACACCCCCCTCTCACTAGGAAACCCAGAGAGAAAATATGATGCATAACTGGACGTCGTTGTAATAGAAAGCTTTCAAAAAGCCAATATTAGCTAAGTACATTCGTATGTTGGCAGGAAGAGTTTAAAATAGAGAGTTCAACATTCAATATTCTAGTGTTCAGGTGGGCAATTTCGGTCAATCAAACTGAAAAATTGAGTGAAAATTTTATGGCCCATCCTTAAATTCATGTACATGCCTCTTGAATCCCCATCAAAATAATCTAGATGTGGAAACAAATATAAATGAAACCAGAAATCTGTGGACATAATCAACTGATACATGTGAATTTTTTGAAGTTTTGTTGATTTTTCCGGTATTTTTAAAATAGTATGGTAAACGTACGATCTGGCGATCACTGGTCCAGGTCCTCTTTCTCTTGATATCACTATTATAGATTGTAAACCCAGAGATGAATACAATCCAGCATTGAAATAACAACGCCCTGCCAATATTTGAGTATGATATCTTAAAGAAAAGGCTTGAAAAACGAACATGTGGAAGTAACTGATTCCAATGGCACTGAAGATGGTTTAATCATGCCCCATTATTACTTATTGGAGGACGAGTTAATTGAGGGATTAACGAACGTTTTAACTTGGCCCTTTCCTGATAATGACTAAAAATGTGAAAACTAAAACGTCTCAATCTAGAAGACTCTTTAAAAGTCTTAACCCCGTTATTCTTTGCTCACATTTCTATTTGATTAAGAGTATGGAAGACTCAACCATAAAGCTACTGCCAAAAGTAATCAAGAATTGTTTAATACTTGCTGGCGTCATGAAGATACTGCTTAATGTGATATCGATTTATGTTTTGCTAGTAATAAACTCAAAAAATGATTACTAGAAGTATACAAATGTTTCTATATTGGATTATTCTAAAGTTTTTACACCATTGCTAAAAAATAGCCTGAAAAAATCGTAGAAGAATTTTAAGCTTTTTGGGAATGAGGTACCCCTAGCAAGCAAAAATTACCAAAAAGCAAATTTGGACAGATTTAACAACTCTCAAAATTGGTTAAAAAAATATGTTATTTTGATTGGGCCTGTCATGAATCAACCAATCTTTTCGATACAACGTTCCCTGGTTTATTTGGTTTTTATAATTTTTATAGCTGAAAACTGGGTACAAATCCAATTATTTACAGATTCTTTTTCAGCATTATAGACTATTTAAATAAGCTTTTGCCATAGTGGATACCTTTCATTATTTTAATATAAGGTTTGTCCAAAGTATTTTTTCAAAGATGAGACAAGTTTACCTATCAAGAATTCGATTAATGTTTGGTAATTAAAGACTTCATTGTGCTTGAAAGTGTGCTAAAATCATCAAATATAACAATTTTTGTGTTGGAAAAGGTTTCAATGATGTACATTAATTTCCATCTCTTCAGACCAAATCAAACGACCTTCGTGTGCCTAATCAAATGAATTATGTTAAATTTTTATACACTTTCGTTGATTTGGGATTTTTTCTGAAAAATATTTGTTGTGAATGATTTCCTTTTAAAAGCGTAACAATATATATTTATTTGTTAATCAAAGTCGATGACGTGAAATCAAGTTCTTTAACGTTTTAGGGCTCTCTTGAAGGTATTCAGATTAATCTCTTTTCATTTTCATTTTAAAACCTCACAAATATAACCATCAACTTCAACTGTTTCTTTTACAAAATATCTCACATGATATCAACGTTTCATCATGGATATATTGGAGCGTTATGCATGCAACAACAGCCCTCAGAAATTATATCATCAACTCTTAAAAAATAATTCATTATATAACAGGGAAAGGAATACTAGGTCATATATTTGCCGTTTATTTTATAATTGTCCTTTTACAAAATAAATGTTGGCGCTTAAACCAGATGTTATATTTGGTTTCTATGATTGATTTTTTTGTAATTAATGATGATAGTGATACACCTATACTTTTATTGAAGAATGAAAAACTAGTTTATCGATTTTGGACACATTTCTGATTTCCTATGTAACGACTTTACAAGTTTGTGTTAAATGTCGATTCCTGTCACATTCCCAATTCCCTTTGAGTTTATTTGACGGGTTTTTTGGCACGTCATATATAGTATAACTCTCGCGATGAACTCTATATAAAGCAGACGAAGTTAATGGAGATAAAGATTTCTCCATCAAAACAATGAATTTTGGGACTCAAATTTGATCATTTAGTTACTGCAGCAATGTAACGGGTCTGTATATGACTTCAAGCATTGATTTTAACACCGAAGTTACCATGAATAAAAAATATACTCCAAACATTCAGTGTTGGTGCACAAATTTAAACTCCATTTCATGCATTTTTATCGTATTTCTACTTTTCGAGTCTTTGTAAAATCAGATGACTGCATGGGTATTTACATCAACTTACCAGATAAAACACCTCGACTTGTAGTAAAAAATTTTCGTTTCGGTTTTCTTTCAAAACTTCCTGAATCCGGCCCTCTTATTTTATTGGTTTAAGTTACAGAACTGAAAATATGTTGGTATACTTTAAGGAAGCCATGTTTTATTTCATTCAATCCGTGTTTGGTTTCTGGGTTAACTTGATTTTGAAGGTTATTATGAAGCTCGGGTAGTCATTGAATGTTATAAATTGTTCCATATTTTGCAAGCTGATAAAAATGAAAGTATTGTCGATATACATCAGTTTATGGTTATCCACTGCCATTCCGATTACGTCCGAATCATATTCTGGTCGAAAAGATGAACCTCACTTCTTGTTTTGGGCATCTAATCACCAATTATATTGGGCATAAATGCTCAGCAAAATAGAGGTTCATATTCATCCAGAGCAACACATACAACGGTAGCTATTTTTGAATTGACTACATCATCTGGGAAAATGTTGTGATTCTAACTTAAGTCTTGTTTCGTTGTCTTTATGTTGCTTTTGGGTGTCAATAAAAGATCCACAGTCTTATTTTCAGTTTCGTTTGATCAATCTGCCCTCAAATAGCCACGTTTAGGGTTTGGTCCCATTGAGTAATCCCCGACGTCTTGATCTTTTTGACGGATCATATTCAATAATCACTTAACATATTGTTGTTCAGTCCAAATGATGAGCTTTGTTTGAGTCTGAAGTCGTTTACTAGTTCAATTAGCATTCTTTTGCGGCTGAAATCTTTATACTTTTGTGGTTGTTTTATTCATTTTTAAGATTAAAGTGGAATTTGGTAAAAATTACCTAAGTTCAAAAATTGTCTTCGATCATCGAGGTTTTACTCTGATGCATAATTTAGCAAACGATACTCAAGAATAAAAAAATTTAAGCACCGACCTTGGATTTCTGTTTTCAAGAATGCTTTCAATCAAGGTGTGCATATCAAAGCTTTCTGATCAGCGAGATTCGGGTTTTGTTTTACGAAACTTGAAATCAGATGAGCTGTTAAGCATCCAAAAAATCCAATTCAAGTGAATAAAACAAGACCCGATTTAACCACCCTTCACGTTCAAAGTCAATTTCGATTGTATTCAAGGCCACAAAATATTGGGTTTTTGTGTGTTACTCGTCTCGAGCCAAAATAAAAAAAACGTTTGATGTCCTAAAAGCACAATGATGTCATTCTTATTCCCCGAATTACTTCAATATATGATAAACGATTTAAGGTCATGATGATATGTTGATTTAGTATCTAGTTCAACATGAAGGTGATTATTACGTTTGTCATTCACTGATGTAACTATCATTTGTTATTGGTCCGAATTTCGGTGTTTAAAAGATTTCACGAAAGTAAACTTATTAAGTATGTGGTTAAAATTGAATCGGTTACGTTAAGAAGTTTTAAGTTTGCTATTTTATAGATTGATTCCATATTCTCCTCGTTGAGAATTCTGCATAAGTGATTTCACCGCTCAAATTTCAGCCAATCGCCTATGTTTTGATTTGGAATGACTTTGTATTTGTTGGAATAATCAGAGACCAAAAACAGTCACTTTATCATGGTCAGTATGTGTATATTCCCCCAAAAATTGGAGTATTTTTAAAGAAGGCACGTCAGTTGAAAATGACCAATTTTTTATAGTGATGTCTCAAATAGTCGAGCGATTGTTGAATATTTTGTTAGCATCTGAATAAATACTTCCAATATAATGAGTATTACAAAACTGAACGGTATGCCCGCAAAACCATACATATATTCAAATAATTATTTTCCACTTGGTCATTAAATACTTCCATGTGCCCTGATAAGTAAAAGATTATCATCATACTCAAGTTAAACAATCATCATCGTCGATATGCGTGATTCAGAAACAAGAGGTCATATATTCATTAACCATAAATCATGTTCTGGTAACAAGTAGTCCCTGGTTTGAATTCCATTATATGGTATCACAAATTCTTGGTGTGTTTGAAACAAATCTTGGTGATTATTCGGTAAAAAGACCAATGGATCTATTAAAATATGAGATGTTAAATAATCTATTACTGAATAGAAAAATATTCAAATTTTGAGGCTACCTATTATATATCTTCTCATGGTGGATCTGAATGGCTTAAATATTACAGTGATGAATTTTGTGACATCAAACTTGGGGTTTCTGTGATTTGTACCTGTGAGATGCTAGTGATATAATTTTGTCAGCCGCATTCCAAAATGAAGGTCCCGGAATGATCGAGTCGATTTATGGGTAACATGCGATAAAGAACGGTTGTCGAAAGTTTATGAAAAAATGCGAGTATAATTTTACGATTTTGTAACACTGGAGATATGTAAAAATATATGCGATCAAAGTCGACATTGTGATGAAGTATTCAGATCGTCGAGGACATACGGGTAACGGGTGCAACTGGGTGTAGATGGGATTGACCAATCCAATAGTAGAATCTTCCCGGGTTTAACGAAGTAATTACCGGAAAAACTGAACGATTTTGGAAAAAATGATTCATATATTTAAACAATTTCATCCAGGAATTTAGGTGGCGACCGTTGGAGCTCTTACATGCATTTCTGGTAATTTTTTAAAATGAGATATAAGGCTTTGTGACAAACGGTCACAAATTATGAGTATTCGGATTTTGCCCCTTCCAAATTCATGCTCTGGCCTGAAAATTGTTCCCTCCATGTCTGAAGCCTCGATTCATTGTTCAAGTAACTTGGAAATTGATTTGGGCCCGTTATTACACGTATGGTAGGATCTATTATCAGTAAAGTAAGGAATCGGCCAATTGTCAAATCATTATGAATCTAATGATAAATAATTATTTGTTTTATGACCTCCATGCATTACGCCAGCTAGAGGCTTCTTGATACAAATGAAGCCGTTAGCCTTGTAGGGCTGTTTGTTTTGAAATATTCTGAGCATTTTCATTTTGGTTACTTCCCAATATCTATAAATACTGGTAAAATATCCTTAAATTGATAACTCATTATCCATATGTGTTGTGTTGGTGTCTTTTCAGTTATTTGAAGCCAGTATTGGCCAACTACAAGGTGATGGCAGTAATTTTTACATTGATTGAAAGAGACGTTAAAGAACTGTTTAGATTACAGCTGTTATGAAATTTGGCATGCAGCCCACCTCAAATGAGCAGTGGATTTCTTGGTGGCTGTATGCTCCCGTTTTTAGAAAATTTATACTGATTCTGGAATCGGTAATTGGAAAGGCTTGGTCCAATAAACTAAATTATATTAACAGAGTTTGGACCATTTTTACATTATTTTCTCTTCGTGTCGCTCTTAGAGGTAACCTAAAAAAATTGAATATTTTATAATTAAATTTCATGTGGGAAATCGGGTGTCACAGAAGGTTACAAGGGACTCAACTGACTGCATACCGGACCCCGCAGAGCTTTCCGATGTTTTTTGTCTTGTGATCAATAAACAAGATTATCTAATCAGGCAGAAAATAAAAAAAAGTAATGGCAAGAACATTGGGCGAGCTAGCTAATAGCCATTTTAATGGGTACATGAGTCACACCTGGGAGAATGCCAACACATGGAATTTTTGGGAAAGTTAATTGAAAAAGGTACTGGATTGGCCCTTTAAAAATTAAAACTGATGAAAAAACCTCTTCTACTTCATTGTAAGGTGCGTCGACTGCTCTAGACAAGCTATATGGTTATCGATTCGAAAATATTTAATATAGTGAAGGTGTGCGGTCTTTAATTGATCGCCAAACAAAATCACACGGGTAGGTACACCGGAGTCTGTTATGGTTTTTGTGAGTCTGGTGGGTGGTTTTTGAATCCAATGGACAGTTAAGTATCACCTGAGGTAAATATCTATGTTGTTCAACGTGGACACGAAAAAATCAAAAAATTCCACTTTTGGTGTGTTTGAATCACATTAATACTATATAAAATACAAACAGATCGCTAAACCCCATATTTTACAATAAATATCACAACGCCCATTTTTCCTAAATATAAACATAGGAAGTTTACCAAAATTTATAAAATAAAATATTCTAGATTTCCTGTATTTTCGTAAATAAATGAGTTTTTCCATAGATCTTCCATGTATATCTATCTTGTCGGTAAAATTATATGCATTTTCCCGCATAAAATTATGCACTACTTTCAAATTTTCCAATTATATTTCATATGGTTTCTATGAAAGACGCGATTGGGTGGTAATCCAAAGAGCAGCCAAATGTCTCTGAACCAGAAAACGTAGATTAATAAGTTAATGAGCCGTTAGTGTACATCATAACGTGTTACCTGACGCGATTGCGCGTAAATTACATGATCTAAAATGTCTGAGTCCTCACCGACTTTGGAAATATTAGACCCGATATTGGAGGACGAAAAGGTTCAGATAAAAAAATCAAAATTTGAGAGTATCAAACTATACGTGTTTGTTGGATTCCTGATTGTTCTGTCGCAAGTCATTTTTTCCGGATATGGAGTTGTCTCAGTTTTATACACAAAAGGCCTACAAATCGATATTCCCTTATTTATTTTCTTTCGCGCTCTAATTTCAGCTCTCGTGACCTTGCTTTTGGCCGCAATCTTCGAGAAGGGTTTAATAATTCCCCGTCCACCTTTCAAACTGTAAGCATTACTTGAAAAAAGTGAACTTTGTTATTTCATTATCATTGGTTTCATGGTGAATCAACTGGTGCCTTTGATCTACCTTTATGCAATTGTTTATACGACTGCCAGTTACTGCGCCATATTTAGTCAATTGATTCCAATCTTCACAGCCATATATTTTTACATGTTCCGAATCGAAAAAATCACGTCGATTCGCGAGCGTTGGGCCATTGTGCAGATTCTGGGAATTTTGATCGGTTGTGTTTTTGCGACCATTATCGTAGCGTTACAATTCCACGGGTTTTCCAAGGATAAAAAGGTCGAAAGTCTAGTTATCGGTACTGTGTTGGCAATTCTGCTCAACGTAATTTTTGCGCTTCAGTTCGTGTGTCAAACCAAGCTTTTTTACCGGAACCCCAATTCCGAGTTCAAGAGTCGACCTCTGACCACACAAGCCTATTCGGTAACCGGTGGCTTCCTGGTATATTTGGTACTAGTAATCCCGTATTTTTGCCTGAAAAGGCATATTTTTGACAATATACCGATCAAGATCCTCATCCCAGTACTCTATGCGTCGGTTCTAATGTGTCCTGTATCATTTGGTTTGATGGCTTATTGCAGCAAGAAAGTTTCTCCCATGATTGTTGGCGCCAGTTTTTCATTAAACGTGGTGCTTTCTTTTGTCATGCTTCGACTGTTCGCCAATGAAAAATTGAAGATTGAACAATACATCCTCTTCATATTTGTGGTTATTGGTGTTTTTATGGTTCTGTTTGCGCCGATTCTGAAGCCACCGGCCCCCAAAAACTAGTTTCAAGCTTTTATTCGTGTTTTTATTTTTCTATTAATTTTACAATCAACAAACCTATGTCAAAACATCACTACTTTATTTTTTTATTATTCAAATCTCATACAAACTTCGGTACTACTTCACTTTTCTGTCATTCAGAGCCAATTTAGGATGTAACCATATTGTATTCTGGTCGGTTACACGCCTGGAATCCACACATTTTAAAATGTGAAGTTGCCTAGCTTTGAGTGTCTTTCAGCGTACAATTTTGATTTTAGCTCTACTCGGAACCATTCACATATACCTGGGATATTTTGAGTGGTTTTCCGAATCCCCGATTCAGATGTACGTTCCAGAGGCCCAAATCATTTCATATTTCGAAATATTAAAAATTTGAGGTCATGTTTTTGGTCAGGAATGTTCATTTTATTCCCGATCCCGTTTGACTGTAAATAACTTGAATTTTCAGATTCGCTTCTAGATAGGTGACATATTTTCAACTCTATTATATTCACTATTTTGGCTTTCTACGTGTAAATCTGATATTATTTCGACCTCCGACCATGCCAGTTTGGGCTAAATGAGCCAAAACAAGGAATCATATTTTAGCCTTTTTGGTGATTGAAATAAGTTGGCCGTTGGAGAGTTCTTTACTATTATTGGTCCCGAGAACCATGAGTATCCACAATAAACCAACGTTGTCAATTCGTTTGATTATGTTCATGTTCAATTGTTGAAAATTAATTAAAGAAACCTTGTTGATGATCGATAAAAGTGGGATGTTATTTCAGCCATAGCTAGTAAAGATATTGTTTTAAATTTACGAATAGAGAATCCATCGCTAACAGCCTACACTCCAATTACACAATACCAGACTTAGGAAGATTGATGCCTTTAAGAATTTTCATTACTCAGCGCCTGAAATAGCACTAACGGAGCCGTGAATGTCCAACATGAATGACGGGTTGAAGTTAATTCAAAGAATGGGAATAGTGTTCAGATTCAACTGAAAATACATTCCGGAAATTCGGCGGCCACCAAATCAGATAAAATAGTTAAATTTGTCTAATCATCGAAATCTTCACCCGAGATGGTCAATATAAGCAATTACGGAATTTTTCCGATAATCATCGAATCGAGGATAAATCAAGCAGCAACCTCGTATGCGAATATTTTCGAGGTGAATTTAATCTAAAACAAGAATAAAACAGTCAAATCAATAGAATTGGTTTTATGATCTATTTCATTAATCAACTTCACCAATTATCCCTCTTTGGATTTTCCTTAAAGATCTACTTCTAAAGGCATTAAAAAACAGGTTCTTCTTTTTTGGTCATTGAACCTTTAAATTCCAGCTGGTGCCTTCTGTTTAGAGCATGCGCATATTTTTAATGACAATAGCAAAGTTTTACAGGCTGATAGCTGCCCGGTTTTTAAAATAATTGGAGGGTTAATGTGAAATATATTAATTAATTATATAAATAGACAAGCGTTTTAATATCTTTGCGAATAGTAAAATAAACTTATTGGTTAGTCTCTGTATATCGAGTTTTGCATACAAAACCTTTAACTCTGACGACACATATTTAGAACTTCATAATTCATGGTTATAATTAATAACATGGAATTTGTGAATACTATTTTCTGTATACTTGGACCCTTCGTTGAACCTGATCATGATCCTAATTTCAATAAAAAGTAGTGATAAATAGCTTCCCTATGTCTCAAAGTATTGTAAATAATAAACGGGAATTATGAGGTGCGCAGCATGTATCGCCACAGTTTAAGTTTTGACTTTTATATTAACCATTCAATTATTTTAAAAACCGGGCAGCTATCAGCCTGTAAAATTTTGCTCTGTCATCAAACCACGCGCATGTGCTAATCAGAAGACACCAGCTGGCCCAATACCAAAATTTTGAATGGCTCCTTCTCATTTTCTCGCTTGTTATATAGAACCCATCTTAGGTCACGAGATTATTTTCATGCCCAATAGAACCTCAATTATTCAAAGTGTGGTTTTCCGAATATTTTTGGGTGGAGTTTTTTCCGACTACACCAGAAACTAGATTGTTCGAATACTCTTTATCCTTAAATTTTTTTGATTTCTTCTCAAACTTGTTGAATTTAAACTAGATTCGGATAAAAAAATCAATTGTTAAATTCAATGATGAAGAAAATATAAATTTCTTTCTATTTACAAAGAAATATTTTGAAAGTATCGATGGTCAATAGTGTGTTTTACAAATAAATATTCGTTAATTTTAATGAGTCACATCCAAATTTACTAAACTGGAACCAAAAATAGGTGTTGTTCTTTCATTCAAACAAAAGTTAGAAATCAAAAAGCTCTTTAATAATGGTTCTTCGGGGTCATAACTGTCTAAGATATACGGCATGTGGCAGTCAACGAAATCCGATATTAAAATATCAGGTCATGAATCACTAAATTTAATGATTATTTTGTGTCAGGAGATGGTGATTTAGAGTACAAAGTTATAAAAAATGTAGATTGGTGATGTTGAAGACTACTTCGTGTTTTATTCAAAGAAGATCAACTGAATAGCCCATATCTGCCCCTATAGTAGGCGTAAAGGAAAAATTCGATTCAAATATTAGCTCCGAAGCCAGTTCTACTTGGCATTAACAATTATAAAGACGACATTGTATCTGAGAACTGGAAATGACCGAGCGAAGCAATATAATTGATAGCAAAATACAATACGTAAACAAAATATCCATCTACTGTTAGGGAAATGAAGATAAATAAGTGGGTAAGTTTAATTGGAGTGATTCAAGTTATAATATTTTTATTGATGAAACAATCGCTTAAAAATAAAGACATGTCCTCAAGATTTAAAAAGTGAAATTAAAATAAATGCTGGTCCTTTAGCATCTAAAGATGTTGTTGTTTAGACCAGGGGTACTCAACCCTGTGCCTGCCGCTATCCAAGAATATTAAACAAATAATAATTTTTACAAATAAATTGAATTGATACCTGGTTTTGAAACATATTAAATTCTTGGGACTAAAAAGAGTGGCGGTTTTTTAAATAAATGTGTTTTTAGCGATTCAAATTAGAAATATAATTTATTTAAATTATTAAAAATTACGATAGTCATCACAAAAAACTAATTGTTAATCACATACTATGTCTCTCTTCTGGAACTGTATAAATAAGGAAAAACAACACAACCTGTACTGGAACGCGCAATAGGCCAGACAATCTTAATGGTATTAGCAGTCAATTCGCTGTATCTTGTTAGCATTGAAAAAATAGCACACGAAGAAGTACATGTCGAATTTTTTAAGGTTTTCCTACAAATTTTTTTACAGTTTATCAGCCTTAAAAAGGATATATTTTTCAAAAACCTGGCACTACTCGGTTTAAATCCTCATATATTTTTAAGTCTGGTAAAATTTAGCACAAATTATTGTGATAAAATTGTTGGAAATGAGATTATTAAATCGCGAAAATAGTCTTTCTTTGCTCTCCGAGGTTCAGCCTTTCTATCCTCACTGCATGATAACAAAATACGTTACATGAAACTTGCGCACAGAACTTTTCGGACTTTATCTTATTGGTTAATATGGTAGAAAACCATTCCAATTTTATAATTGTTTATCTTCAAGAATAAAAGAATTTCTCAGAAACCGAAATTACTTTTAGTGTTGGTAAGATCATGGGCCACATTCTATGGGGTGCGTACTTAAATCTTTAAAAGCTAAATTAACAACAAATTTGGAAACATCGATGATTTTAAAGGAATATAATTTACAAATCACTGAGCTAATCCATAATAATTTTGAGGCACATAATTTATGATCAGTTACGAACTTCGGTCAAAGTAGTTCAAAATGTAGAGGACTCACTGAGGATTCTTTTTATAAAACCTAAAGTAGAAGTAGTTTTAAACGTGACATCATGTTCTTAACAGAGAAATGTGCTTTTACATTGGACAAAGTACCTCGTTAATAATCCCAGGCTCTATCTTAAAATTCCTTAAATTATTAATCCGTCGCACGGAATTTGCACGAAAAACTTTGCGCAGTTTTAATGACGATTATAGTAGCTAATTATACTAATTTTAGAATTTGGCAATTTTCAAGTCTTCAAAAAGCAAAGATTTCCTCGTTCACGAAAATTTCCTTTTTAGAGTTGGCAGGAGCACGGGCTACATCCTATGGAGATGTACCTCTAAAACATGCCCGGCTTCATTAACAACGAATGTGGAAAAGACAGCCATTCTAAGGGAATCAACCCCTCAAAATCATGCCCCGAATCCAGAAGAAATTGAGCGCAAGAAGCTCCTTGACACATTCCGAAATTCAGTAAAGACAACAAGCTATAAGCCAAGGTTGCTAATAGCGGAATGCTTGGCAAATTGCCCAAAAGATGTTCCTCCACTTATGCAATCATACTCTTCACTACAGAGGAATGCGCATTTAATTGACAGATGCAAAATGGCTCCATGGGGTTGCCACAGACCGAATCTGATATTGAAATCCCTGAACGCTTTCTTATGTCCCACAGAGAAGAGCGTTTTCTTTACCATGACAGCGGTAATTCGATTGGAGAGCGAGTGATAATGTTTGCAACCCAGAGATGTCTTGA
>JWZT01002668.1:382212-408687 GCA_000827895.1 Thelohanellus kitauei | reverse complement strand
GAATTCAACCTCGATTCCTGGTTCCCAATCTGCATGTCTACGAAATCGAAATTTGCGCTTACAAGCCTTCGAAATTGCTTGAAATAGTACGCCATAGTGAGCTTTGATATTCCATTAATCTTTATTTCTAAGGTATTTTTTGTACCACTAACCCAATAATATGCTATATCTGAAATTGGTTAATTTTTTGTTTTAATTTATATAAGAAAGTGCCCTTAATCGGTGACTGTTCTTTGCTGCAGTTTTTTTGCAACAGCTACAATGTGTTGTTTCTCAATGTAATGTTCTCTACCGAGAGAACCGAGCATAATCCTGGTTGAGATATCACCCCCTCAAAAATAAGGTACTGAATGGCAGTATTTTAATCATTAAAAATTTCATCTGTCTCTTCGACTTGGAATTATTGACGTTACGAACGATATGAAACGATTTGTAAAAAATCTATTTATAACTGGTTTCTCAATCAAAACCGTGAACGAGACGATCAAAAGCGTAAATGTTTTTCAAAGATATTATATAAGAAATCCTTTTTTCTAGTTAGAAAAATAGTTTAAATGGCTTCAAAACTAAATTTCTGGCTAAATTTGACCACTTAATATTTCGTTTTGCAGTAAACAGCAGGAATGTAGTATAATATAAACGTTCGGTTTATAGGGTCATTTAGCTGGCGAATCCAGGGTTTGCAACCATTTACATTAACCATGATCATCGAACCAGTGTTGTTTGAAGAAACTACATACATCGTTTGAAATGAGAATCGAATTATTGCCCAATAAAATGATCTTGTTAATTTTTCGTCATGTGCTCCCAGTTCAATTATTTCTAAAAAACTTTAAGAATGTAGGAAATAGTCTTGAAGATTTCTGGTCTAAGTTTTCGAGTATGATGGAATTATTTTTTTACGTAAGGTCGTTACTCAAATTTATTACTCCATTAAGCCGACATTTTTCATATGGAAAACACTCAATTACAGATATGTTCTACATTATTTATTTGGGCAAATGGCGTGTTTAATTGTCTTTATTAACGGATCTTGCTGTAAACCCCTGTTAGCTAAGGAATTTTGCCAGTTAACTAAAGACTCTATTAAAATGATTCGACGTGTACTACAAAAATAATACAATGGTTTAATTTAGTCAGAAACCACTTTTTGAAGCCATTAACTTTTTTGAAAAAGAAATTTTCTTAGAATCGTTAAAAAACATTTACAGTTATGATTGCAAAACTTGATATATTTCATCCTAACTTTTTAATCGGACGTCTAATTTTTTATTGAAATCTAACCAGGCAATGATAGTTTGTGAATTATAAAAAATAAAATTTATTTTCAGATTGTGGGAAATGAAATAACTAAAAAGATTTTTTAAATAAACAAGGTATTTAAAAAAAAATTAAACAAATTGTGTTTCCGATAAAGATTTAAACTAGGTTGAACTTAATCAAAGGCTAAAAGAAGATGGCGTATTCTTTACCAAGTTCTTGAGTTGAGCCTACTTGACGTAATTTTTTCACGCTTGCACTAGGCGGCTCAAAATGGCCAATCTTATTTTTTATTATAAACACTAGTAAACTCTGTAATTAAAAAAAATGTTACAAATAGGTTGGCAAAGAGTCTAAATAGACGATGCATTTATTCTAATACCAAATTGTACTGGTTTGGAAGTCAATGTTCAATGTATTGCCATTTCTAACTTTACATTTCTGATTTATTTTATAATGTTTATGATAGTTGCCCTCACATTTTAAATAGTATGTTAAAATTAAAAATTATAGATTAAATTGATGACCGAATCAATTTTTTAACAGAACTAATATTATTTTAGTTTAAGGCAGCGTGTTCTGAAATTTGAGATAGGATGTTCTCATATACGTCTTTGGAGTTTAACTATCATGCTCCCTACACATTCTGTTCATATGAGAATTCTTTAAACATCGTATAACAATTTTTGGTTGTAGTAAGGTACTCCTGATCTGCCCTCCTCTTTTGAACGATGTTTTAACCGAGGCCCAGTACCCTTCAACATTATTTGTATGGGCCTTAGCTATTGGGTCATAGTTGAATATAAAATGCATATTCTGAAAAATGAACTGTGGTTGATAGTCTGGTGAGTGTATAAGGAGCGAGGGTCCACACATAATATTGCTAAACCTAAATTAACACAAAAGGCTAACCCTTGTAAGAGGAGTAACCATCGGTATGAATTATTCATTATGTAGAAACATGCCTAGAATACTTAATAGTTTACATTACCTCGTTATTATTTGCGTAAGAGTGGCTGCCTTTCGATGTGGAACGCAGACTTTAATGTAAATCTAAGCTTTAGGCTAGAAAATTACTCAAGCTGCGACGTCGTACATTCCAAGGATCTAACGCTGCTGTCTGAGTAAATCATATCCTAAATAGTCTAGTAAAAGTCCTACCTCTGTTATGCATCGCTCGAGAAATGACAGATTTGTAAATCTATACTATCATCCCAGGACCACCCAGAGTTGACTTTTCTGTGGAAAGTTTCCACGAACAAATCTTATATTCATTACAAGTAAACCTTTCTTGAAAACGTTGTTGTTTTTGAAACCGACAGAAAAGGCCATATTCCAATTTCATGGTATGTCTACATACGAAGGACTCAGAAATGTTGTGAGGGGAATTTTTGAATTATCTAAAATCCGGCATAATAATTAATCACTCGGGTTACCAGATCTTATGGATTTCTTGATGATGCATCTGATGCAGAACAAATTTTTCTAAAAATTATCCTATGTTCTATTTAGCAACTAAAATTACAGACGTTATCAGAGATACCCTGCCTTTGGTAATCTACCATTTTTGAAGATAAGCGTTCGCAGAATTTATCTTACCGCAAAATCCCATAATGCCATAGAAAACCTACGGTGTAATAGGAGTCAGACTTAATTCGTGAGAAAAACTCAAAATCGATTATTACGCCACAGATTTCGCGCTCGAGCACAAAAGTTACGTCAAGTAGACTCAACCCAGATCCTGTTTACCATGCACATTTCATGTAATACTACAATCCCATGCTCTATCAATTAATGGCTAGTTTTTTTCAGAGGAAAATATATGAAGAAAAGTTGAAGTGGGTTCAATAGCTAAAACGACAGAAATCGGGTACAGTCGTTGTCAATTACTACCTTAATTTTTATTTAAAATTTGGTATTTATGAAATACAAAGAGATTATTTTGTTTATCATCTGATGAGCGTTGTTATTAAATTCGATCGTTAAAATTAGCAATCGATGCAATCCGTTTAAAGTATTAAGGGGCAGAATTCAATACTAGATCCTTGTCTTTCCCAAGTATGACCTCAGTAGCTCGATTGGTTTTGTCGTTTGACGGTTAATGTAACCCTCTGTGAAACGCTGATTTATTAATTGGTCAGTTCGACAATGATAGAACTGTCCTTGACATTCACAATATAATTTCTATCTCTTAGTGCTTAAACGACAGTACCGCACTCCAATTTTCTACCATTCAAACGATAAAATCTCGCCAAGACCGCTTCGCTCGTGTTCAACGATTTACATGCAAATGTTTCGCCTCTAGTTAAGTGGGCCGCCGGTTTCGAATTGTCAAAGTATGTTCGAATTTTCCTACGGATGATCAACTCAGCTGGGCTTATTTTTGTTAACAAATGTTTTGAATTTCGATGATTTAAAAAAATTTTTGAACTTGCCAACGTAATCCATTCCCTCGGTATTTACCAATGGAAACTTTTAATGTATGAACAAAATGCTAAGCCCTTTTGATCTTTGAAGGGGTGTCAGGGCAGCGAACGTGTGGCTGTAAATCATTCCCTTGTAAATAATCTACAAATGTTTTTTAAATAGACTGAGGTCCATCATCATTAACAGTCTAACTTGGCGCGCAAATTCTTGCATATTTCTCATCGAGAACTTGAATCGTATTATTGGCTGCTGTGGTATCCATCACGACGGCCTCAGGCCACTTTCTTAAATCTTCAACAAGTACAAAAGTCATATATATTTGCATAAGGACCCAAGGAATCTATGTACACTTATTAAGAGGTGAAGTCATTTTAACCCATGGTTTAATTAAAACTACTGATGGTTATTTTCGACCATGAAGGAACCAAATGGGGCATTTCTAGATTAAAGTCTGGATTTCCTTCGTCGATAGATGGCCGCCAAACGGGTTGTCGAGCAACGACTTCGTTTTTGTGAACCCAAGATGTCCCTCGTTTAGTTTTTCATTAAATATGGACTTTCCTCCCGAATAACAACCATCTTCTCTCACGACTACAAGTTTTCCTTTAGATGATACCTCATCACTTAATGTGTAAGAAAGATCTAATTCAGGTGATTGCTTTTAGGATGGCCAATTTCTAAGGTGCATCTCTTGTATCTGGTTCAAGACCTCATCATTCAGTCTCAAATTCAAAACTATTACTACTATGTGGATCAATCAAATTTTGTAAGAGCTTAATGATCGCGTGATAAACAGATGGTACTTTACCGACCGGTAGACGTGATAAGACATCCGCTGAAACATTATCTATTCATCCTTTATGTTTTAAGGTAAATGTAAATCCTGATATGAAAATTGCACATAGATTGTTACGAGCAAATGCAGTGATAGAAACACCCTTCCTGCCACCGAATAAACTGACTAACGGCATATGATCATGGACAATACGAAGGTTCGGCCCTCAAGATAGTGAAGGAAGCTCTTAATAGCCCAGAAATAACCATACTCTCCCTTTCGATTGTTAAATAATTTATCTATGATTAATTCAATCATCTTGATGCGAAGGTGATGAGTCGCGTCGAATCGTCAGGTAAAATATGGGAAAGTACCGTGCCTAAACAACGCGACTAAGCGTCTGTTAACAGAGAAATACGCGGGTAGCGATCAAAGTGCGATAGGACAAGATTGAAATATGCATCTTAATCTGAAAAACCTTTATTTCTCCCTGGGTTCCCACACAATTTTGATTATTTCTTTAGCAACTCGTTCAAAGCAGAAAGCTTTTCTGATAGATTAAGCCAATAATTTCTGTGGTAGTTCGCTAAACCTTAAAAACACCTGATGTCTGCTATCGAAGACTGATGCGGCGTCTTTACAAGGACCTTAACATTGAATTTCGAAATCAATAACCCATCCTTGATGACCACAAACCCAACAAACTTAACACAGCAAATAATTTACCATTCTCTGGTTTTAGCTTGATTCCATGCTTCAGAAGTCTATCTAACAATAGTCTTAAAGATTCCACGCGGTCTTCCCGACTTCTACCACCGATAAATATGTAATTGATAAACATCAATACCATGGATATGTCCCTAAAATCTCCTCTATTACTCATTACCAGATAGCTGAAGTCAGACCGAAATGCTTTTGTTTGAAACGATATAAGCCCTTGTTTGTGTTGATGATCAAATATTTGGTACTTTCATCCGAAACTGGTAACTGGAGGTATGCAGATGACACATCTAACACAGAAAAAATTTGCCTCCACGTGAATCTAGAAAACAGCTCCTTCAGCCTGGGAAGAGAGTACGCGTCTACCTCTATACTTTTATTCAGTCCTGCAGAGAAGTCACCACAAACTATATTTTCAACCTTTCTTAAGAGGGGTCATAATACGAAAAGCCCAATCACTGAAATTAACCTCCGCAATTACACCTAACTTTTCGATTTTCCTTAATTCACTCCCCATCAAATTCCTCTTATATTGCGACGAGGGTCTCGCACGAGAGAAGACGGGTTTGGCGTCATTTTAAGGTTACTATTACCTCATGACATCGAAGAAAACCAACTTCCGTTTCGAAAATAAATTTTCAAAGGGGTTGATAAATGGGCTGTAACATGAAATAAATAGAGGGGAATTCAAGAAATGCTGAACAACTTTTCGAATCAATTTCAAGGGGATCACTTTGTATTACTTCATCTGGTTTTATGGCCTTTTACAGAAAAAATGGAGTCATCTACCAGAATGCATCCAAGATTACCTATTGAAATGTGGTTATTTAGTTAATACTTCAAATTTTACGTTTTTACAACCCTTTAAAAAATCCTATAAATTGCTGTAAAATTTCGGCCGCTGCTTAGGATGGGAAAATGGATTGCACTTTTGTGAAAATTGGCTGATCAACACTGTTATAGTTTTGCGTTAATGCTTCCATGCATCGTCGAAAATAATACTAAGCTGGTTAACTAATGCAGCACGACATTCATATAACTTACGATACGTTAAGTATCAAAAACACATGTCAGAATTCGAGGTCGTCTATTTCCGTAAACCGGCTTGGCGCCTAGTTATCCATATAAAAAACCAACTTCGAAATAACCTTGGTCAGGATCTTACTTGAGAGGATCTGATTCAAAATAAAATGAATCACTTTATTATGGACCGAGATATGGTACAAGTTTATGACAGGTTAATTTAAAATTTTGATTATGATATCGTGAGAACATTAAAAATATCTCTTCCAAAATGATTTACTCTTGAGTTGTCATTTTGAAGGGATGAGCCATTTTTTGAAATATCTCAGGAAACTTCTAGGCTTTTAAACACTGGATTTGTATAATTCCTAATTCGCATTAATCAAATAAATTTCTATTTTAAATTTTAGAGTAAATTGTCAAAATGATTTTTGGGTTGAGATATATAGGAAAAAATGTTGGCTCATTAAATCAAATCACTTGGATCGTTAGATCGTTAATTGAGCGAATTTATTCAATATTAATCCAACTATCCAACAAACACAAAAATAAGACGAAGTGCCGTGATTTATTCACGTTCTGCAACCCAAAATTTAATCCATCCTTGGAACAGTGGAAAAAGATTTTTATCCGATTATCCCTGCCAAAATTTATTATCAAACACAAAAATTTGTATAAATTTTAAATATGCTACAAGTTTATTGGGCCCACAGCATTACTTGATCATGTTGGTTTTAAGTAATTTCCGCCATATTGCTCAAAATTTTGTATTAGTTGAGTTGATTGCAGGTCTCCATAATGCTGTTTAAATTGGTCAGCGATCCACTTGTACGTTTGAGTGTAATCCTTAAATTCAATGAACAATTTATAGAATTTAAATTTAAATTGATGTTGAGTTACTCCATCAATCATGAATATTACTTCATGCTTCACAAAAACATATCTTGTGTTTTTATTGAGTCTCAATTTATAACCTATCGAATAGCTAGTAGTGGGACCGTTTTGGTCTGTTCGTAGCGATACTTTGCAACCACTAATTTCGATCTCATTTTGTAGATTTGAACACTCGCAGCTTATTTCAAATGATGATTTGTAATAATTATCTTCAAATATGACCATTAATTTCGAACCATCAATACTGAATTTGCTTATCTCTTCGGTAAGAAAGAAATGAGAATCAGCCCTGAATTATCGGAAGTAAATACTCGGGAGTGATGTACATCGACCATAAATCCAGTTGGACATCAATTTTCGTGCTTCCAATGGACAGACGGGTGATATTTGTTGTGTCGTTTGTCGTACCATGTATCAATGGCAGCATAAAAAGAAATGCAAGAATGTGAACAAACATTTTTGCCAAATATAAATTTGGATATGATCATCTTCAAGGGTTTATATACCAAATTTATTTTCCAATTATTTAATGAAAAAATATTTTGGTCAATCCATCAACACACCTAGCTAATTATTAAAATTTGAACAAATTAAAGATAAAACCTTTGGAAATAAATTATATTTATAAGCAGGCTATTCCAATGAGTACCTCGATCTTTGAATCCTACGCTGTTAAAACTAACAAAATTGATTTTTGTCAAACTAATAAAAGATCGTTAATATCATTTCATATTACAGCTTTTAATAGACTTTACAATTCATTTAAATTGTGCACTGTGTGGCAAAGTTCATTAAATTTAACAATAAACCCTTAAATATGGGTAAGCGTCCCTCAAATGTAAGTGTAATGAAATGGAAAACCACCCCTAATGATCTTAGGAAGCAAAAGATATTTTGGAATTTCAACACAATAATTCAGTGGATAAATTTTCAAATTTTATTTCTGTTAAACTTTGAGTGGGAATCAGCATGAAAATTTGATCAATTTTTGTCAAAATACGGGAGTTTGAAATTTTTATGGATCATTTTTTGAGATATAGAATTATTAATAAAGAGCACGAAATTGGAAATCAAATTTTCTTAAATAATAAAAGTAAAAAACTCGCATATTTGGATAAACATATTTATTCTGATTAAATATCGAAGGATGTACACGTTGAGATTTATGGGAAGAATCGATGCTTAACAGATCTTGCTTCTCAACATCCCATGTCCAATATAAATCCAATTGAGATAAATCAAGATTTTCCCGACCTTAACGAGTGCTGTATTCAAAATGTCGAATAGTTTTTTTGGTTGTCTGGTATAATCGATATAATATAGTGGTGAAGATTGAAATTTGAACCAACGATTATGTCAGGTATCAAGGTTTCCATTGACGATAAATGAACTGACTAAAATAAGACGTGAAAATGATGCCGAAATAGAAAAACTCAAAATATGAAAGGGTTTCGCTGTTGTCTCATTAACATAAGTTCAATCTTGAATGAAATTTGCGAGTTTGAATGTCGTTTAGAACTTCATCCAATAAGGTTGAAATTTTATTGTCAGAAGTCTCAGTATTGAGCAGATATTATTGTAGGATAACTTACATTTAAGTCTGCTCTGGTTTGTGATCTTTTATGCAAATATTGGCCTCTACAGGTTCAAGGTTTCGATATCGGACGGAAACTTTTATGAGTCCTTGATACTTCGAGATAGTCTCAAACTAAGTCCTTACTTTTATGACTATCAGCGAAACTAACGTTGATGTCAGCTCTGGCGAAAAATGAACACTGGTGGCATCAAGATTACAGTCATCAAGCACGGAATCTACTACTTTGAGAAATCGTCAGAAAAGAATTTTCTCCTGTATTTGTGTTGATTGAAGTGCCAAAATATATCTACGCCCAAAATTGCAAGAAACTACGCTTACCTGTTCGAGTCATGGTTATCCACTCCTGTTCAATCGTTTCATAACTATATATGTGAATATAAATTGAAATATGTCACTAAACCAGTATTATTGCTTATATTATAAACCAATTTCACTGTTATTCGTCATCGTGTGAATATTTAATGCCATATAAAAGCAAAATACTATAAAAGCTCTTCAAGCTTTGTTCATTCACTTGTTTAAGTTCCATTAATCAAAATAATAATTGGATTCTCGTTCCGAATAACGGCAGAAAGTTGAAGGTGGCGTTTTGCGCATACCGAACATATATCTCCCTAAACAGATATCTAGAGTAACGTACCAAGTCGGCATTAACTCTTTTAAATTTCATGAAATGAAAATTTATACCTAAATTCGTCTTTCGTTGTTTTAGGTTAACTTTTTTTATTTATCCTTGTGTATTATATCTATTAAAGTATCGTCTAATACAAATCAACGTCATGTATCTTGTTATTGCCAGATATAGTTCATCACGATTGAAGACAAACCGAGAGCTCATAGGTGTGCAATGGTTGGCCCATCTTCAAATCGGTTACTTGATATTTGGTTGAGTACTTCGGTACAAATATTTACATCCGTCCACTAAGTATTATAAAATCGTCATGAATTCTCAAATAAGGGAGTAGTTCGAATTCTAAAAACAATTAGTATGGGTTCCTTGTTAATATATTGGCCATTATAATTGTACTCGTTAAATAAATGACTAAAACCACATATATTTCACCCAAAAAATCCTGGTAGTTCAAGATCAACGATATATACATCGGTTTGATATATTAGAATAATAAATGGAAGTATCTGCTACGATGGTCTGGAATCTCATGTAACCACGACTCTTTTTAACACTTTAAATAAATTTCCTATTCATGGATTGTCAAAGAAAATGCCATGTGTTGTTCATGTCCTAGCTTTTTCAGCCGCAATTTCACCAAAAAATTTATTAACACCATGTCTCTAAAGTTTGTTCGTTCATTTATCTTTATTACAAACATTAAATTCAACAAATATTTATACGTTTCTCCAAAATAAACTTCCTTGACATCATTTGGTTCCACTCTTACCACCATGATCAGGTTCGGTATCGAAAGTAAAGTAGATAGAGTATCAGCGACTGTTTTTATGATTGAGTTTATGCTGCCCGTATTTGATATCGAATTTTTGTTTACTTCCGATTGATTCGCGTTTCATCAAAAATACGTTCCTTATGCTTCGAAATCACTCATCATCAACCCTAGTTACAGAGTTACTGCCTACGTTAATCAAGATGCTACTTTTTCTTTGCGATACCAGATTATGTTAATTTGACTTAAGATTTAGTGATGAAAACCTATGAAACAAAATTCTTACTTAAATCCAGTGTATCAACACCAGGTCATTAAAGTGTACCTTCGATGATATTTTTGTAACTATTTTTGAAAATTAGGTCGATGAGATCCTTGGCTTATTATCCCTTAATCGTAAATGTGCCTACTGTCGAATAGATAAAGATAGCAGAAGATGGAGACAGTGTTCAGAAAATGCTAGTCGGGAATCTTTTCAATTCACGATGTTCATGATGAAACAAAAATGGAGACAGGTCAAGATTGATCGTGCACTTTTCCATTCAGTGCGTCATATCCAATGCGCTACACTTTCGAAAAATACCCGTGTATGTTTCGGAATATATAGATCTGGTGGTGAACAAAATATGAATGAACTACTTCAGCATATTGTCCTATTCTGTGACTTGCTTGTATTTTGATTAAAATTATGAATTGAACCACGCGGGCTCATACACGTGACTACTTTTTATCACCTAGAATCTTCATAACATCAAGTAAGGAGCCCTGTTTTTACGGCTTCAATGAAAGAACTCAATTAAATTTCGTTTGGATGATCTAAATCAGTGTTCATAGTTATATTTAGATTGAAGTTTTATTCGTGCAATACCAACAGAGAATCGAATAATCTCAATCCCATTAAATTCTTGAAGTCAGTCTTCCTATGAATTTTTTTTAATTTACGCCTTTTTAAAACAAATCGATAATTAATTGTCACAAATCTCACATCAGAGAACTAAAGGTGTCATAACCGGTTCAATAAAATTCAAAATATATATGGGAAACTGCTTATAATTGAAATGAAACAATATAATCCTCATTGCAAAAAAATTATCTCAAGTTTGTATCATAAGAAACTTGATCGTTCATTTAAAAATTTTTGGTGTCGCCCTCAAATCGTTCTACAGAAATTATCAAACCTTGTTTAAAATAATAATGTTTATGAGAATAAGGCTTCAAATAGCTTGTTAAAATTTTCGTTACAGCATTATTCTGTAGTTGAGTGATTCTTAGGTGTCAAGTGCCTTGATCGAAAGTTTTGGATGGAGGATCATGTTGCAATCTGAGCCAATATAAGGTATGTCGCGCTGCTAAAAATTTGAAAAGTGTGGAAATTAATGAATTACCAACAGTCATACATTTCTTCAATCTCGAATTATACAACACCATGAGATTGGAATTTATTTATTTAATCGGATTCCGATGGTGTCGATCGAAAAAATTTACTTTGGTGGGTGAATAACTCAAAAATTTATCCACTAAGATGCTAAAACTGAAAATTATCATAAAAACAGAATATTTTTTATACAAAGTTCTGAGATAACTTTGCTACCCGTTTCATTGCATGTAAAAAGTATTTTTATAAATCTAGCACACACAGCTAATACCATATAACGATTTTGTAACATTTTAGATCAGAGCTTTCGTGATCTCTCATCTCTATTGGGTGAACAAACATAGATGTGGCTATATAAGTTAAAGTAACGAATAACGTAATAACATGGAAGCAGGTGACTATCGTTATGATCAAACATTAGCTGAAAAAAGTGATTCTCCTTCTTAGCTTTTAAAGTCTATGGTCAGTGGATGAATTTATGAATCTGAGTATCATTCGCCTTATTTCCGTATATTTATATCAGACAAAAGATTAAACAAATTTGAAAATACAATCGGAATATGATAGACTGTTCAAGATATTGTGAGGAGGGTTTAACAAGTTGCACTGTTTATTGTTTAACGTACCCATCGGTTGATTTATTTGAAAACCACTGTTTCTGAAAATTTATTTTACTGTGAGATATTTCTTAATGGTTGCACTCGTTTCGTAAAAGAAAGTTACGTGGTGATTTAAATGTAAAAAGATTTGCCGAGAAGTTTGAATTCAAAATGACGTCTTCGAGTTGTAGGATGTCTGCTTAAAAGCATTTTTCGATGGATTAAGTATTAAAAGGTTGAAAATATCCAACGATTAGTTCTTTAATTTAAATTCACCTCATGATTCAGTACGCTAACATGTGGAACATTTTAATGGGGTTTCTCTTCGAAATATGAGTTAGCATTTTATTTTATGATTTAAAAATCTGATTCACATGATGTTTTATGGTGTAAATTTAAAATGAGCTGCAGCATGATTTTTATTTTCATAGTTTTCTAGGCCCGTAAACAAAAGTGGCTTGTTGGAAACCATAATTACCCTGTATAGAAGAACAATCATCCGGAATAGGTACGAATCATATTGGCAGAAACGAAAAAGACATAAATCTTAAAAAGTAGACAGCCGTATGAAGAAATTACCCTATAACCCTCTACATAATAATTAAAAAACCATTAATTCGGGGTTATATGTTTTTCCACTGTCAGCGAACAAAAATCTATTCGGATGAAAATTGGTTTAGATGTATCCCGGGAGGTTAATGAACCATCGATATATCGAGAATAACATCTTCTTCATGGTCCAAATTTTATAACAAAAGATGACTATAAATCTTATATTCAAAATGAATATCGATGCCCAGATCGAATTCAGTTTAAGATTTCTCAAGTTATAACTTGATTATAGGTATATAAGGGTTAAAACGTCAAAAGGAGCTTCCCACAATACTGCTAGCCAGTATTCTCAATCTCAGTTCGAACATAATCATTAGAACAGTTAAATTGAGACGCTATAATTAGTTTATGCTGATCAACTACAGGACATACCATTATATTTATGAATTCTTACAATAAATCTACATAAAATGAGTTTATCCATTTCTTAAGCACGTTCCAAATATCGTCTGATCTCAAATGACACCAGCTAATAATCATAAAGCGTTTTATATCATAAAAGTAAATATATAGCCGTAAGTTTTCGGAAAAGTAACTTGGAGGCTCTAACCAATCATTTGAAAGTAACATATTCCTGCTTAGGACTCCAATAGACCACGTTAATGATCGTAAACTGATTATGAATGATATATCGATTTTATTGTGCCTTTTGGAAGAAAATAGATAATTTTCGATTTCATTCCTTGTGAACACCATTATAAAAGGATAATTATAAACAGAGGACTATCAGACGGTTTTTTTCCAGTCCAAAGCCGAAAAAATCGACCTGTGATGTGTTGATAATGTGGTTTCAAACAACCTTGGCAGCATCAAACGTCCCCAGACGACGATTTTGTGTTCTTGATATTCTTACTCAACCAGGAAAGTTCAAAACCGACCATTTTACCCTTAATTAGACTATTACTGAGTGTAATACTGTCATTGTGGACTTACCTGAACATTCCAACTGTAATTTTTGAACCTTGAATCTATTTTTAAGATCAAGTACTGTAGCATCTGAGATTTTCTTCATTGTGTAATTCAAAAAATTCTAGTTTCACTTTTATTATAGAATCTCGTCAGCGTTCGCCCAGAGCCGTAAACTCTCACTTCGAATGGTGTGCAAATGTTTATTCAAATATTCCAGTAAAAATTTTTCTGAGTTTGAACCAATAAATTTATGCTCATTATTTCTAACAAAAAAATCGACAGAATGTTTATTTTTAGCTCTCAGGTGATAAAAACATATTTGGAATATTTCGCCGTTTATATCAAGCAACACTCAGTATTTCCGATAAAATACCATGGTTCACACTCCCCTTTGGTCTGGAATTTAAAATATACTTTTAATTTAATATGAAACCTCTAGCTTTTACATTAAATGTCTCGTTTTACGATCTCAAAAAGCTATCCAATTTTTGGTTCTCACATGAACGATATTGGTCTGATGTCAAAAGTTTAAAATTCTGTTGACAACAACCTCGAACGTGTTGAAGTATTGATGTATTTAGTTGACTGATATTTCATTTCCAATAGGTGATTTTATATCTTTTCAAGTAATGTAAAATGTCACTTCAACTTGTTTTTTGTGTCAAGATATTTCGATGTCGATAAATTGGCTACGCTTTCACTATCAACTATTTACCACTAATCAAAAAAGGAGGGCTAGTTCAATAACTCGGTAACCGAATCAACATTATTTCACTCAAATATACATGAACATAAATTGAAAGTATGTCAATAATACCTAAAGAGAATGATAATTTCTGCCTTGGTTCACATTATAAACTTAATTTGTTTTTAAAAATATTGGAATGGGTCTCTTCATTGATAATAATTCCCTGGTAAAAAGAAAACCTGTCATTTCGAGTGTGGGTCAATAATTCAGGTGTAATTAGTCTAAAATTCGACCCTAGTTTTATTGGCCCAAGTCTTAGTATCTATAATATTTAGTCATGATCGACAGCCAAATTTTGGAAATCAAGATTGAACAACAGGTAATATGATTTCATATTTCCTAAATTATTGTCACCCGAAGGAGAATATTTTCTTTCAGGATCGAGGTTAAATCGTTTCTATAGCAAAGGACTGATAACAAAAAACAC
Organism: Thelohanellus kitauei; assembly: GCA_000827895.1. NCBI lineage: Eukaryota > Metazoa > Cnidaria > Myxozoa > Bivalvulida > Myxobolidae > Thelohanellus > Thelohanellus kitauei. The sequence goes on along the minus strand of JWZT01002668.1, from coordinate 393,921 downwards.
TAATTTGTTTCCTTGCATGTACCTCACAAAACTTCAACCCAGGTTAATAGATCGACATATACGAAACTTCATCTCTCCAAATTTGGGTTCCTCGATCCCCTCTGTTTCGCATTCCAAGGGGTCATATACATAAAAATTTTGGATCACCAACTTTGGGCATAACTCTGTTGTATGAGTCAATCCACATTTGTTTCCTTGTTAATGACGTAACCATTAACGGAATTTTAAACGATAGCATGGGTGGCAGGAAACCCCCTTGTGAAGAAGTGCCAATAAATACCAATAAATACCAATTTATCAACATTTTCTCACTTATTCGATTTATATTTTACCGTGATTAACCATTAAATACCGAGAGATTCGACAAATGTAGCAAAAGTCAGAATTTATTTTAAACAAATGACGAAATATGTCGGATAAGAATATGGATCAAAATATGCTATTAAAACTCATAAGTTTTGGCTACTTTCACACTTTAATTAGCACTTAATTGACGACAAAGCTGCATTTCTATCTAGGGTCTACCTCAAGTATAATTTTCATTATTTTAACCTGAACTCTTCGATGACGTTCATTGATCTAGTTCCCCAATCCTCATCTTTCATGAGTTTTTTGTATGTAGGGGTATCTTGCATGACGACAATAGCTAGTAACAGAGGTGAATTCTTTTTGAGACGAGAATTTATTTATTTCCAAGGAAATATTCGATTTCATCCCACAATCAGGAAAAAATCATCGATTGATATAAATATAGACAGAATATTCCCAATCGGTAAATCGTTTGTCAAAACATCTACAATACATAAATGATCTGATGAATTGTCGAGGTTATGCTTTATAAGGTAAAATAAGGGGACGCTAGAATAACATACTCCTGATGATCACGTATCTTGCAGTTTTAGTTGTCTCGGCTACAGATTTCCTCTTCAAAAAGTTTGCTCATATAAATTGGAATGTACTGGGAAAAATTGTTAATTGTTTATTGATTAGAATAATCAGGATGTTCTGTTGCTCATATCTGATATTTTTATTTACAAGCCCTTGTTTGAGAGTGATGCAGTGCTGAAAATCCAATGTTTCGTAATTTTCACCATTAATTTTAACCACCAGTTAACACATGGATATTTATGAAAAAAATTATACAAAAATTAGGACAAGCATGCTTTGACTTCGCAGAGGGCCACTCCAAAAACAGCTGTCTGAATTAAGGGATTTTTACCAAAAATTTGACTTTAAGCCCGATAGATGATAAGAGTCCTTTCTGCTGTTTAGGCAGGAGCTCTCTGAATACATTTCCTGTACGAGACTTTCGTTATGGCATGATACCACTGTATCTAATATAAGCTGTAAGAGCGCGGTTTAATTTTTAACTGTCAAATCTGGAATGAAAAAAACACATAAACTCGATCAGTTAAAAATGGGTACATACTAAAACTAATGAGCTACCCTTGTTTTATGGTCTTTGGGTTTCGCGGAAATAACCTTATGAAAGAAATGCATTCTGTTTTGAAGTTCCAGATATGGGAGCTGAAACGTTTCTGCTAGTTATTTCTACTCGTTTTAACTGGATCTACAATTATCATCGGGTCTTTTAGAAACTACTCTATCTTAATAAAAACGGCTTGAACATTTAACTGTGAAAAATTCACTCAAATTCATTAAAAAAAGCACTAGGGTTTATTTGAACATAATTGAAATGATTTTAGAACGCTTAAAAAATAAAGATCTAAATTCGAAATAAACTAACTCTTGTGATGAGAACGGAAATTTTGTCGAAAATCATACAGAAGATTTTGATTGTGAATTTTTGGTGGGAGAAGGAATTCACATGATCTTGAGTGTTCATTTTATAATGAACTTAAATATTTATAATTATTGACGAATAAATGTCATATTTGATATTATTCTATTATTTTGAAGATTTTAGTGTCTTTTAATGTATATCTCCCATATGTATCGAGTTCGTACGAATTAAAAGGGGGATTCGGTATCATTTAAATTTGAATAGTTTTCAAAGCCATAATATATCGGATTCATGACCTCTCTAATGAGCATTTATTAATATTTCGGTTCTACGGTGTGAGTTAAAATTTCAAAATGGTTTGAGGGAATAGGGTATTTAGGCAAGAACTCTGGTGCATTGAAAAGCAAATAATCGACAATCATTTTACAAGTTGTCCTGAATACAGTAATATTTCATTAAATTTCTAAGAAGGCTTGTATACTAAATAAGATGAAATACCTGAAATTATTCATATTGTCCACAGCGGAAATTATAGCTCAACTCAGGATCAATTATTAATTTTCAAAAAAATTTTAAAACTGGGGCTCGTTGAAAGCGGCAAAAATGTTTAATCGAACACGGAAATTTTTGTGGATTTTAAATATTATAATTTTGAATAAAATATAAGTTTATTGGGCCCATAGAGTTACGTCGTCTCCTAGAGCTTTGAAAGGTTTCCCCCATATTGTTCAAACCGATGTATACGTTTGTTTGATTGCAATTCAGAAATTATGGGATGATGTTTTTCTGGTTTCCAATAATAAGTTTGAGTGAAACCGTCAAATGCAATGAACAGCTCGTAGACTTTGAATTTAAGTTTTCGGTCAATGTTATCAATTCTAAAATCAATGAAATGTTGAGAAAATCCATAGTTTGTGTTTTTTTTAAGTCTGAATTTATGCCCTATGGAATGACTAATGACAGTGTCTTCTTGCTTCGTTTGAAAGGATACGTCGCNGTCGAAAATCAATAACATTGACGATATATGATTAAATTCTGCATATAGTTTTAAAATCTTCTCTTTAATATTTATTATTGCGTTTGGTGTTACATAATCTGAAAATCATCTAATAATTTTAATTATGTAATTGTGATCTCCGTGTACCTAGAATTATCAATAGATAATCTATGGGAAAACCTTGATCATCATCCGTTCCTGCTAAAGAATTCGTATTCATAATTTGAAAAACTAGTTTTTGTAAATTATAAAAGAAGTTGAGTGATGTGTCATCTATGACCCATAATATAGTGTTTTTCGATCTATTTAATAATCTTTGCTACCTTTTCAATAATCTTCGCAAACGATTTAATAATCATTGCAATCTATTTAATAATTTTCCACAAAATAAAAAAATAATTCCAAGAGGAGAAAAATTAACATTTATTTGTCAAACTTTTAAATTTAAAGGTCATTCAGATGATTTTAAGAGTTAACAAAGTGAAAAAACAGTTATTTAAAAAACCGCTAATCATGTAAAAATGAACGAAAAAAATGTTTTTAAGCCAATCGAACCAGGGAGGTTTGAATTTTAACTTATGCCGGATCGAGAATAATTAAAAACCTCAATCATACATAGAATCCCTCCCAGATAGTTCATTCGAAATACATGAATTGTGAAATTTTGCTAATTTCTAAAAAATTTAAAGAAAAAAATAAAGATAAATACTCTCCTCCTTTTTTGGCTTACTTACAATCATAACAGCCATTGTTTTAGCAAATATCATTCGATTAATGGGCAAATATGGTATCTCAAGTTTTACACTATTGATTTATTGAGAATTTTGGGGTAGACTAGAAGAATAAAAGTTGGTAAAACAAGGTTAATTATCCCTCTTATGCAATTATTTGTTTATTTATGGCAACTTTTATTAAATAGATTGCAAGGATTATTAAATAGATCGAAAACCCCTATATATAATGTATAACGATTTCTTAATTAGTTAGAACACTAGAGGCCTTGAAGTCTTTCGAATTCACTTACAAAATTACATTAAAGGCTTGTTTATAAGAATACCGAATGCGGATTTATAATTAACCATCTGATACACCCATTTTTTTATCAAGTGGTTAAAAAATTCAATTTTTTTCTGAACTATCATACGCAATATGTATTTTTGAGAAACGAAATTCTTCCAATCGTCGCCCACTTGCAGAAAATTATTGTTGCCAAATAGCAATAGTGGCCGGAGGTATTTGACCTAATAATAACAGGTTTTGAAACCAAACCCGACAATGTTGATGTATGTTGGGCAACCAAGTAATAATGATTATTCATAACGATTCTGTGGAATTTCTAAATGATATTTTCTGTGTATTGTGACTTTTTTTGAGAATGACGTCAATAATTTATTCCAATGGAAATTTGGTGACAATATTTCCGGATATGCTACAATCTAGTTAAATATAGCCAAGAATAGTTCTGTGATCAATAAGCTTCGACACGTTCCACGGTTTTGATAAAAAAACCCGGTATTTTGTAAATATTTTCGACAAAATTATAAGTTGAATGCTAGGATGTGTTTGGAATTACATTCAACTCTTGCATCAGGCAGATTATGAAGATTTTGAGAAAATTTTAAGTTAGGAGCATCGAGGTTTGGTCTTAGATTTCCAAATTGAGTACACTAAAACATCGAAAAGTGTATTCTGAAATTTAGAGAAAAAACCCGTGGATGAAAACATGGGAAAGCTTATCGACGCGACAATTATTTACTTCACATCATTTTAAGATTCCAGATTTTCAGACACCGTTTTAAAACAAGACTTCAAACCTTTAAATGAACTTAAAGTCAATTTGTAATCTCTCAGTATTATTTTGAACTTTTTTCGGATTTATTTGGCGCGATAGTGCCTGGTTAATCACGAGTAGGAAAATTTTTTGTAAATTAACCTACAATGCCGATTAGAATTATCCACTGTGATCATTTATCACGAATGCAACTTAGTATACAATCTCGATGTGATAGTTAAGCACCTCTCAACTCAATTTCCTATTCGAAGAATTTGTCTAATAACGAATGGAAAGTTATTTACCCAATTTTTATTACAACTAAACGATGTTTCTGCTATAATCTAAATCATTTAGTTTTCAACATTATCATCCATTCCAGTTTTCAACAGATGTATTAAAGCCATCACTTCAAACGCTATCCACGGTATAAAATTTGGAATTTTGACCAGGTTTATGTCGACTTATGGATGGAACAAATGTTTTTCTTGGGCTTCAACCGGATCGAAGGATTATAACATACGAAAACCAAGAACTTCGTTTTACTAACTGGCCACCGGCTAAAATTCTAAAAATTCTGAGTTTCAGGAAACGAATTCAAACTGAATGTATAATTAACATGTGGAAAATCCTAACCCGTGTCTTTGTTCATTCTAGGAATATTAGTATCAAGATTTTTAGAATGAATATGCCTTTAAAATACTGCAACTCAATCTCTGTGGACATGAGATATCTTTGTGTAATAGACAACTTTCAGAGTTGTTCTTATATTTTAGAAAACAAGATATGATTGATTTTTATTTATATCATTTTATAGGTAGGATAGTTATGAATTCGAGGATGGGTATTTTATCCAGATATTCGAGAATTCTCTGAAGAATATAATAACCTTTTCGAATTGGACAAGTAGGCAATTTTTTACACCTTGAGGGCCGGCTTTTCTAACCTTACAGCAAATTAGATTGATTTTTGTATTATGAAAGGTTTGGATCGCGAATATAGGCACCATTGAATTAAAATGCCCAAGAGATTTGAACTTTACTTTTCCAAGTGTTTAGAAAACGATTTATGAATAACTCAAGGCTCCAAATGGCCTTTTTAATAGTATAAAATTTTAAATCTCGGTAGGCGTCAGACAATCTCAGTTTATTCTTTACTTAAGGTCGCTTTAAATTAGAGAGGCTTTATTACGACGAAAGAATGAGGCTATGTAGACAGAAGTACTTATTAAAACTCTGAGAGAAAATTAAGTACTCGTTTTGATTATCAATGCTATCCATTCATTTACCTTATGACAGAAGTTAATTTGACTTAACCAGATATTCCTAGTTTAATTCGTCAATGTATTTTGGGGTTTAGACTACTTGAAAATATCGTTACAGAACTTGGGTTTTCTCAATAAATTTACTTCCGATTAGAAATTAAAAAATTGGAAAGACATCCCACAAAAACTAGTTATAAAGCACACCCACACTAGAGGAATGGAATACTTCATCAGCAGTAACAACAGTGGATAGCCTTTAAGAAAAAGACTAACACGTTCCAAAAATGAACCTAAATTGGTTCATCTAATAGCTACTCTCTGGTTTCGCACTTATTTAAAAAGTTTTATGGCCTTCGGACGATATCGAGAGGTGGCATATGCTTCATATGGCAGGAATTTACCAATAAGTATTTTACTGTACTTCCACCAGCTTTCATTTGTTAGACCCGTGGAAAATGGCTTATGTTTTATAGAAACATGGTAATTACGTATAAATCCACGCATATATTTATAACATATTTAAACTTAATATTTTTATTCTGAAACTTACTGAGCAAGTTGATTTGTACAGAGGTCTCATGATCACCATTAATGAACTAAAACAAAATTGATTTAATATTTATTTCGCTAATTTGATTTTACGAATCAATTGTATCAGGAATAAAGTACTAAATTATTTACCTACGTTACGAAAATCGTCACTGGTCATTACAGATTTTATGAATATCAATGTTCCATTCTGTACATGACTATATAGATTTCGAATGTGGGGCGTGAGTCCCAGCAGTGAGTGTTCTCTTTTATATCGGGTTAATCAAACACGTTCTCGATATTATTTTCATGGTGAAAGTAAGCTGTTATTCAAACCTTTTCCTCGGAACTCTCAAAACTACCTATGTACATTTTTCTCAGTTGTTCAGCATTTCAGGGTAATTTTCAAAATTATGCGATATTCATCGTTTCGGTATTTATGTCTGATATACCTCCCTGATACGCTTCAGATTTCTAAATGTTTGCCGTGTGTCCTGTTTAGTTACATCATCATTTTTTAAAAACAGATCCTGAACAAATTTATTCGATTTAAATTCTAACAGATATGAACTCATTTGACTTGGCTTCCACGAGATATTTTCAAAATCAGCATGGAGCTTGAGCATCTATCCTAAAACTTCGCCCTTATTATCCGGCCGCTAGTTTCTTGTAGAAGGCGATTGAATAGTTTTGATAGTGTATGATATGCGTTTTACTTTGACTTTCTTACCGAAAATAAATGAAACTAAAATTTAGATCCAAATGATATTAGTCAGCACCGATTATTTTCGTGTTATTTCGATAACATTCGAAAAATTATTTATGAAAATTTGTTGGATCATAGTTATGACATATTCTTAATAACAAAAAGCGAAAGTTTCCGCCGATTCTCACTTATTTGTAACGAATACGGGTAAGGCATTCACAAAGTAGAGCATCACTTTGCTATGTTACGATTGATAAACAGTTGCAAAATGATCAAAAATCAATGTTAAAATATTCCCTCGACCATTTTGAACCTGTTTTTAGTGCTTATCAAGTTTGCATACATTCATATGAATATTTTGATTTACCCTATGCCGACAGTCCAAATAAAATTTATATTTCTGGTATCAGCTAGCATACTGAGCCGTGGTATTTAAAAATTACTTTCGAAATGAATTGAATGTGTGGACATATTATAATGGATGTCGCGAGAATGATTTCTTGGTTTGTCACTTAATGACAGATAAAACATTCAAAAATTTTTCCCTAAAAATTTCCTGATAAACAAGCAAGGAACCAGATTTTCTGCTTTATTCGTAAAAATCAAACCCACAAATTGAACTTAAGAATCTAAGAGAAGTATTCGAGAGTTTTGTTTTAAATATTAATACCAACATTTTTTCACCGAACTCGAGTAAATCCGATTTTTACTTTGGAAAAAGTTTTGAAAATTCCATATTCGATGACGGAACCTATACGCCATTCAGAATTAAAGGAAAGATCCATATATATTAAAACTTTTTAAAGAACAAGATTGGCCTAAAACCAGAATCGAAGAAATCGACCATGTTTTTGGTAAAGCACTAGAAAACATCATAATTGATTTTTTATGAAAAAATATTTGATCGAAACCTGAAAATTTTGATTACATTTATGTATTTAGCTTGAAATCAAAAATTATTTAATTTCGATGCATTGTGTCTTATCTTGAACTTCGGGAGTTTCTTTCATTGTAAACCAACGAATAGAGATAACAAGAATGATGATGCATTCGAGCACAGTCATGCACGCAAAGACTATTACCAATATAATTCTTGATGAAGACGATTTTTTCGAAATACATTCGATCTGATTATTATGACGCAATACATCTGTTTCATCTGAAAGTATCGCATAATCCGTTACACACGGATATACTAAGTTTTTTGAGAAAGGATCACCATTTATCGGGGTGTATGTTGAATACTGCTTCTCACACGTTTGCGAATAGCACGAATGTCGAATGAGAATTTTGAAAATAGTAAACTCAAAATCGTAGATGTTTGGTTGATGTAATTTTAATTTTAGTTCAGAAAATTCGTATTTGGTGTTTTTGTTAAACCTATAAGTGTTGTTGAGCTGGTAGTTATGAAGTAGGTCAGTTGGCTTTGTTTGTACAGATATGTTACATCGAATAAGTTCTATTTCATTCTCTGAATCCAAAGTCTGGCATTTCATTTCAAACCATGAGTTCGTTTCATCGCTTTCCAGTTTTAAAAAGAACTCTGAGGCATCAAGGGTAAAATTTTTGATGTCAGTATTGAACAATCTAGCAAGTTGATTCCTAAATTATAAAATCTATATACTCAGAAGATAAATATCTCATAGTTGCGCTTAGTTCAATATAGATTTTCGTGTCTTCAAGCGAGATATTATATGTAGTAGCTTGGGGTTGTCTGGTTTCGGCTCTATGAATAAACGACACAGTTGCAAATAATGAAAGAATAGAGACGTACATCGATTTTTAACTATGTCTTGGGTGGACACTCCCAAAAGAGATTGCGAATAAACGATCATAAATTGAATATATAAACAAATATTAATAAGATGAACAAAGACCCAAACAAATTAATCCACCCTAAATTCTTCTACTCTAAAATATTTATAAATTCAGATGTTTTAGGGTATATTTTTTTGATTATATATTAGATTTCATAATGAATTTCACGTGTAAATAATCTTAAATTAATGTTTGGAGTCAGGGTTGGTAAATATTAATGTATACGATCATGTTTCTCAAATTAGAATAAGTTCAAATGACTTTTCATCTCAAATGATCAATTTTAATAACTCAAATTATAAAATTATAAAACCTAGGAATAACCTATCAATAAACGCTTGACTTATCTTGAAACATGATTTTTGAAACAAATTTATATTATTTTAGATAGGTTCAATTCTTCAATTCAAAACATCGTTCTATGTGTTAATTTGGGACAATTCCCTAATTTTAAAATAAAATATTCTTTTTTGAAGTATACAGTAATTCAATTTGTCATTTGAAATTTTTGCACGAGTTTAACTGATCAATTTTTGATCTAATAAATATCGAAACTTGGTTTTGAATTGTCAAAAATTACAAATAAATATATTTACACAAAACATGTTTTATGGAAAGACTTTCAAGAAATATACGTGTTCTTTTGCCATTTTGATTTGATCTTTTCAATATATTTTGATATGAAACCAGACCACACCCTAAATAATAAACTGCCAACATGGGTTTTAAGTCAGCTGAGAAAAATTAAGAACACAGTAATGAGTTCTGTTATAATAATTTAGATAGATTCTCATGGTTCATTAGTCTGTGATAAAACAGTGTTGACAGAATAGGATTTTGTGGATATATAGAATTAATTACACACTTTTTGATATTTTATTCTTGTTGAATTTGTCATAAATGAATTAAATTATATTTAATATTTTTATTAATTCGATGATTTGAACCCTAGTAGTCAGAGAATTTTCGTCAATAGATGTACACTATATTACTTGGTTTTGCCTCCATTATGGGACACTTTTTAGATAAGTGCGACTCAATTTTTTCTAGAATCTTTCCGGTTGCGTAAAAACTCAATAATAATCAAGATCGACGGTCAAAACAATAAAATAACTTTTTAGTAGCCTCCTCAAATATTTTTCATGAGTAAAAAGGTACAAAAAATCTTTCGCGTTGTGAAAAATACTTTGAAAATGTTAACCTAGAAAAAGTAATGTGCCTTGTTGGATCCAACACGCTGTAAATGCATTTATTGTTGCGTTTGGCCTGTTTTCTTTATATATTTTTGAGTTTTTACGTAATAGGAATGATTATAGTATAAAATTGAATCACACGCACAGAAGGTTCTCAAATTGAAACCAACGCCGCCTCGGTTTGATGGGAATGGTGTCCCATAATGGATGCAAAACCCGGTAATTAAAAGTACACGGGGTTTCAGTTCAATTTCGGCGTTTTGAAAATGGACAATATCATTCATACCCACGATTTACAAATTCAACCAGGTATTGAATTTTGAATTCTACAGCTGTCGAAAGCATCAATCCATTTATACCCACAGAAACTCCAATAAATACAATAGAATTGATGACGGTAGGAGAACAAGAATTATAATGTCTCGCAAAGCTGGAAACCCGATACCTACAATATCTAATTGTGAAGATTTCCTAGATAGACAATATCTAGTATTCTTAACAAATTTCGATGAGGGAGGTGTCGAGAAAAAAAGAGTGGTGGAAAAAACATACAAGATGACTCCAGATAAAAAATATACCAGCGATCTAGAAGAGGATAGCCAAATTTCTTTGAGATTGATTTCTCCCGAAATATATTATCAATGTTTTATTCTGTTTACTCAAACAACTATTTTTGATTGTTTAGATAATATTCAATTTTCCCTAAAGTGTGTTGCATCAATTCCAGAAAAGAGGAACGATCAAAATACTATTCTCATAAGATAAACCTATTCTGAAAAATTCCCAATTATAGGAGAACAATTCCTTTCTCAAAATATAATTCTGTTGGATGAGGTTTGATTCATCGTGAGCATGAGAATCAAGAAAAGGACCAAGTCTTGTGAGAACAACGCCAGTTAGCCTCATAAAAAATGTTAAATACAAAAATATCATCTTGTGCTGCGCGAGTGAAAAAACTGGCGCTGTTTATTTCTAAATTAACGATTGGCCATGCAATAAACATCGCTTCAACAATTATATTTGCCAATTGATGAATCATCTGGAAAGTTTTACTGTCGGTCGATATTGTTTTATCGGTGATAATGTGGCGTTTCTTAAATGCAACATGATTAAGCAAGAGATTCATATTAGAGGTCAAACGATTGAGTATCTAAATCATATTCTCCTTTTTTAAATTCAATCTAGACTATGTTCAGCAAGTGGAAAAACTTTGTTAAAAGATCGAATTGTATGAATGAATAACAGCTTGTGAGTTGTATGAATAATGGATTTAGACAAATATCTGTAAGTGGCTGTGATGGTTGGTACAGAAATATGAAGACATTTATTCCTCGATCTTTGAATTATGAAACTTATCTTAAACCAATGTTGTTAAACCTGAGATGTGTTTTATTCACTATTTTTCAACTAATTTTCAAAACGACGAAATTGAACCGAAAACCCTGTGTGATTATAATTAGTATTAATTTAGTTGTCACGTGGACTCGGCGCGCGATGCTAATTACGGGTTTACAATCTAAACTTACTGAAGATGATAAAAATGGAAAACTATCTGATTAATTCCGTGCCGTTTTGAGTTTTCAAGCATGCTTTGAAAACGATAAATTTATTATAGAACACTAATTTGTTGTTGAATAACCGATCAATATTATATTGGGTTGTAAGAACGGTTCTGAACTTGGCGG
>JWZT01002668.1:362562-377379 GCA_000827895.1 Thelohanellus kitauei | reverse complement strand
ACTGCTCTAAATCAATAATGAAAAGGGCTGCAAAATAAGAAGTCGAAACGATCACATTTTAAGTGTGAGGATTTGAGAATGGTTAAAAATCTCAACTACACATATTTTTCCTGATATTCTGATTCAAGTATCTATCTAATTGGTATAAAAAGTCATTTTGTTAAATGCTAGTCTTTTTGTAATTTCACAATGGAAACTAAAGGATTTCTGGCGATGACAGCAGGATAATGACGAAAACGCTAGTGACAGTCGATCTTTACAATATACACTCTATTTGGAAAAAATATTTAGAGGCATTGGATTATTCAAATGAAAAGAGGATAGGGACCCTTAATAGAATATCGACGAAAAAAAGTTATCTATGTTGGTTAAGAATACTTGGTCGTATTGCCTCGCTTGTTGAGTTAAGTGCAAGACAACCTGAGAATCGTAGTTTCGTGTGTTATAGTTGACGGGTAAATGAGTGATTTTTACCCTCAAAATTATATCTTTCACTTGTGTCTGTACGAAAGTAATTTGAGGTCAACATCCCTATCAGACATGCATTAAATTCTGGTAATTTTTAAACAAATAACTATTACCTTGATTTTTCTCAAATATGCCTAATTTAAGATCTAAAGTTGGTCATGTAAAGGTGCAGGTGTATAATCTGTCTTTGTAGCTGTTCCTGCTGCCAGAAGTATAACTATCTCAGTAGTAGCAGCCTATAACTAATACCGGATGATACATCATCCAATTTAATAATTAATCCAAAATCCATATATTTTAATAAAAACCCAATCATCTAAAAAATGCATAGATGGCGGATTGTAATATTTTGAGGTTCTTCATCCTCAAAAATTTGAAATTATCATTCCTTGTGTCGCATAGTTCATTTTGCTAATATTCATTGATACCATCTTTAGTTGTGAAAAAGGGATGATTTGAGAATGTTCAAAAGAACTCAAAAATTTGTCAACTTATAATTAAGGGTTTTGTAAGCATAGAATTCGAACGATGTTCGATTAGTTTGTTGTATTAGTTAATCTTAAAAGCCTATCATAATTATTAAGTCCGAAACTATATTTTACACATTTGTTTGTCAACATATTCGGAATATTTGAAAAAATTACGCAATTCCTTTTTGAATCCCACCTGTGAAAAGTTAGAAAAATTGGTAAAAAACTGTTTTGATGAGTAAAATCCATTTGCCTTAAAATTGAAATAAACCCTTTGGCATTTTCAGAATAATGTACTCACAAAATTCACTCTATTCTGATAAAAATTATTTCGGAAAAGTGTACTATTTTTGAAACTTTCCGTTAAAAGTTTTCAGTTGCAAAAAATACCTTTTTTATGGAAAGACGATTTCAAACCTCAGAATTCTACATGGTCAAAGTGAGGATGTCGTTAAAATATGTGGATTGAAAATGGAATCACAATTTTCAAAATTTTCAGCCACCAGGGAATTTGTAATAATATTAATATTTCAAATACAGAAATGTTGGATTTGATTTTACTTATTTAAGCAAATCTAAACCATTTGGAGTATAAAAGTTGTCAAGAGGACAGTATAAAGTTAGAATTTTTGCTCATGATATTATAGGACAGGGATGCGCAACATACGGTCCGTTGAGAGTTTGTGAACGATCCTCTTGCGTATCGTGCCATAATCTCAAGCTAGTTTCTTACTGCGTCCTTTAATTCAGTTGTTTTTTTTAAATTTAGAATTTAGAATTATATTTAATCACGAATTTTGCCAAGAAACGTAAAGTTGATAGTGTAGCATATTTAACAAAGATTGGGTGCCAATATAATTTTTTTCATAATTCGAAAAGAAAACAGTGTATTTGCTGGGCAGTGAAAGTGTTTTCGATTGATATATTAGAAAATTGTCCGCCATGGATCTGCAAAACACGCAGGACATAGTAGTGCTTTATTATGAGCGTAATGGGAAACAAGAACAACGGAGATGGAAATAAGCTTGCAAAACATCTGAATTTATTTATAAAATAAAAAATAGCTCAGATAGAATATGTTCGTGCCCACTTTGAGATCCCATATAATATTGCCAAGCACAGAAAATCATTTTGTGATGGTAATTTTTTTCAAAAACTGTATAAGAAATGTGGTTGATCAAGTTTGTCAAAAAAACAGAAAGAAGTTCGAAAATGTCAGTTTGTCAAGAAGAACATTGGCACGTTGCATGGAAGCAATTGATGAAAACTGATATCATAACTGAAAGGACGTGTAACTGTATTTCAGTTATTTCAAATGATGCTGGATGAAGACACTGACATCGATGACGCTCCTGATTTGCTAATCGTTCTGCTGGGAATTTCATAAAACATGCTTCCGTGCTTGATATCTTGTCGTCACCAATTACAATTGACTTTGAACAGGCGCCAGGTTGTTTACAGCCAGAACGAATTAAGCTGCAGTGTAACTCTACCCTGAGTGAAAAGTTTAAATCTGACGGAATTCACAAATGTTGTTTCATTGATTAAATTCATGTTTACTTACTTGAGATAAATGTCCATGAATCTAATTGTTGTGTTCAGGCCAACTTATGCTGGCTCACAAAAATTTTCAAACATGAAAAATGCCAAGCGGCGATACAATTTAACTGATAATTGCGTGCAGTCATTGCTGAGAATTTATATGTCTAACTTGCAGCCAGCTTTCAAACAATTTTTTGACAACTTTAATCAACCCCAAATGTCTCATTGCCTTCCGTGGTTATTGGAGTACAACATGTTAAATCTTTTTTTCTGTTCTCTATATTTAAATTTTACATTATATACTATTTATCTATTACAATAAGTGGATAGATCCTAAACTAAGGTATCAATATGGTAACCCGGCCCAGAGAGGACTTCATTTTTCCACGTCCGTCCGGCAATCTTGAGAAGTTTCCCACCTCTACACAATATTTAAATGAAAAAACTAGTTTTCGAGAAACAAGATCTCCAAAGATAGGATATATGCAAATATCACAATCAATTGTTGAAAATCGTGGAATATACCTTTTAGAGTTGTGAGGTCCATCGATATTTTCGCCCATATCAAATGAATCAATATATTTAAAACTACTCAGGAAAAACCATAACAGGCTTACACGAACTGAGAAACAACAAGCACTTCATTCGGAAAGAATTATGCTAAATTGCATTATATGAATTTAAAGGGACAAAACGTATCTTCAACCATCAAATATCCAGTTTATAATTGTAAAACAGCCTGCATAATCTCAGTTTGGCACAGTTCTAAAGAAACAAAAAATCGTATGATCAGAGACAATATAGATTGTTACTTTCCATTGGTATTGGAGTTCAAATCCTAGTCGATAATAACTGCTGCAGAACTTATAAAGGTATACGTAGAATCATCTGAGAAAGAAAAATGTTTATACTTACCCAAATTTACCAAAATAATGACATCAATCGTATAATTTTCTCAGGAATTTGATAAATTTAAAATACAATAAATACTTGAAGAGGTGAGAGTTCAGGTATTATATCTGAAATAAATTCAATCATGAAAAATTTAAATTATAGTTGCCACTCTCATAAGCAAAAAAGTTATTAAATTCGAACAAGGCAGCGATGAAACAATCAAAAATGCAATTCGAAGTCATTTTATTTTGTATCAACCTCAAAACAATTTATGGTCCTTATACTTTGATCATAATATGAAAACAGCAAATACCAATAATGAAATCTGATTTGGTGGAAATTTGTCCTATTGAGTGTCATGAAACATTTTCAAATGGCTTCTGGGATTTTTGAGAATGAATAGGGTCGAGATATACTATAAAATGGAAGCCAATATAGAACCGGGAATCTACTTTGTGTCAACGTTAAAGCGTGTTAATCTAAATGCTTAAAGGAAATGATTTACATAAAAAGTTTTGCCACGTTTTGTAGATATAAAAGCATAACCATGATCCTAAAAACTCTTTTTCATCCAATATCTAAATACGAGAGCTTCAAATATCTGGCCCATTACTTTTGAAATTAGTTGTCGATAAAAATAACGTCATTTCAATTTCTTTGTGGTCGTTTACTTAAAAAATTGAGGGAATACCATACTGTCCTACCAATAAAAGATTTAGAAATATAGACATTTTTGAGAAACATTTATGCTTGATTCTGCATCAAAACGAAATTTATACAGGTATAACAAGAAAATGGTGTCAGTTAAATTTAAAAATAGTAAAAACCAGTGGCATTGAATATACAGACGAATACTGGATCTTCGTTCAGAGGTTTAACATGGCCCGACGATGAGTGAAATCGCTTTAACAAATCTATAATCGTTGGAAGCCTATATCGAAATTTAAATTTTTTTTATTCCCTTTATCTTACTCGATTTTGAGGAAAATTGTTCATACAATTGAACTTAATTCTCCCTCAATAATCCATATTCAAATAGACCAAAGAACATTCGTTATCTTTTCGATGCTGGGGCTCAAACCCGAATACTTTTGATAAAATATGCTTGAAAAGCTAATAAAAAATATACTAGTTATTGTTGAAAATTTGTCAGTTTCGAACAAGAGAAACAAATAAATTACACGGACAAACTGCGTTATATTTTTTCAATCAAAGTAGTTTGTGACCAACTTTTTAGTTATTGAAATATAGGATATTTTAAACACCTTGATAATTATTCGAGAGTCTTGAAATCAACTTCAAACGATCGAGATGGCATAGGGTTTATTTCGATAGATTTAAATCAAAACGTTCAGAAAAATATTCATCCAAAACCGAATACAGAGTTTGGTTGGGAGGTGAAAAGAAGACGGAAAATAAATGCAATCTAAAGTTTAGTAAATCGAAAAATTTTATTTACTAATCATACGCTGATAAAGCTTCCACTTTATCATCTATTTTGGACAAATAGTACAAGAATGTGGTGGACCATAATCAAAAAGATGATAATCGCACATCCAATCTGGAAGTAGAACGTAGAATAATTAGCCTGGTTTGGTTATACGTGTATTTCCAATATATTTAACCTGAAATTATCACTGTTTTACGATTTCCGTGTTATAAATGGGTAAGAACGCATCAAAAATAATTCTGAGAGTTTTCGAATTGAATTAAAAACCATTCTCCTCATCCTAAGAGGATAAAGAAGACTATGAAGATTTCAACTAGCTATCAAGTTTCAATGAACCGTATATATTTATGGGAAAATATTTCCTTTGTAGAAAAATTCCCAATTTGTTGCTCAGTTAGAAAAATACAGTTCAATTTATCATAAAACAAACGCTGTAAATGTTCACAACTTTTGTCGAAAAATTATTCAATTTCAGCTGCATTTAGTACTCGTTCCCTATTTTATAACAAAATCGAAAATGTTCAGAACCATATAGAATGATTTTAGACTTTCATCAACAAATTTAAGTCTAGATTGGGAAAATCTGCAGTTTCTGATCCCATTTTAATCACAAAAATAAGTCCTCCATAAAACCCGATTTTTTTTCGGAAATAGAATCCTCTGTTTTCCATCAGATTCACTTTGAGATATAAACTTTGTATTTTCAATCAAAATATTTATTGAATTGATAACCCTTATACTTAAAGGAATTATACAGCGATATGGAATCCTAAACTCGAAGATCCAGGAGGAAGAACCAGTCATCGATGAATTTACTCTATTTCTTCTTTTTTTTTCTTAGTTAAAAGAATAAAAGTTACAAACTATTTAGCTGAATAATCGTTCGATATTTATTGCAAGGCATGGAATGATAAAATATAATACTATTGTACGCATGCGTCTGTTTGATAAGAATGTCGCCAAGAGAGAAGCATACATCGCTACTCTATCGATCAAATATCTATTATTTCCTTTTCGGTATTTCATAAAATGAAAGACAAACGTTTGACAAACCGTTACGGTTCAGAATCTTTCATCTGATGAACCCATGCCAAATGCTGGTTGGCGAATTGACCTACATCGAACGGCCCATGCTGTTGTGTTTTCCTCAATATATTTAGAAAAAATCCTAAAAATGGAATTCTTGAGTGTCTTCCAATCTCTTCAACTGCGGTGAAGATCGACTATGACAAGATCGTCATTAGTTTTCAGTGACAAGTGCTTCAAACTATCATTTTTAATTGCTTGCAATCAATCAAATCTTTCTTTGATTTCAAGCAGTTATTTCTTGTGAGAATCCAAAAGAATGCGTTTATGAATTTGTTTTTCTTTCGCGGAACTACTACCTCATGGACATTCTCGTTTTGTGATTGGGAATATCTGACGTTCTCAATCGTGTTCCTTTTGATTACCTGTTACCAATCGCAAAGAATTTCGTGATATATTGAGATGGTATCATGCTTTAAAATCTGACAATCTGCTTAAATCAAAAAAGGCAATATTTTTATGGAATTGATGTCCTGGTCGGTGATTCTCAAATATAACGATTATTCTGAAGTGGTTGATTCATTTCATCTAAACATCCAAAACTGAATGAGCTGATTCAAGATTATTCTGGGTTAATATCTAAAAGAAATGAACCTCGATCTCAGATGCTGGAGAGAAAGAGATGATATTTTAAAACCTCGAATTTGGAAAATGAATATTTTTTCTGACTTCAAATGGTTAGTTATTTATTTTTTATCGATTTTGGAGGTGATATCCTTCCGATATTCCATTTATTTTCAGAGTTTGATCGATATCATAAATTATTGGGCTGGATGTTTAATGGCAAGCGATTATGAATTGAGTATGAATCCACTCATTTTGATCATTTCTTACCATAACATCTTCGTGCATAATGAAGTGATCGTTTTCAAATATAATATTGGTCTGATTTTGCTCTTTACATAGCCGATTTTCACGAGAATCGATCTAAAATGTTACTGATATCCGAGAATAGTGTTAGCTACATCTAGTGGTTGTTGATAAATAATGGACTAAGCCCAATTTTAGCTTTCAGGAACCCCGAACCCATTTACAAACAATTCTGCTTAAATGGAATGGGACAACATGAGGGGCAGCATTTCAAATGAATTGCCTGGACCAACTATTCCCGAAATTATGGTCTGCCGAAATTCTTCCTGTGTATTTCCAAAAGTTTTTATATGATTTTGAAACGAAGCAATACCCTGTCTCTTGGTTTGGGTGCCACAAATTTGTCGATTTACCTTTAACTGCATGTATAATACATGGTGCCGCTTTCTTTTATCCAACTTTATACCTACTTAAGGTTCAGAAGATCCAAGCTATTTGTGGCTAACTCACAACTAAACTAAAGTTAAGGATGTATATTCTTAAAGGAGCTGTTACTCCAGCATTCTTGGTTCGAAAACCCATTCGTGCGCAAGACTAAGTGGTACATAAATGCCAGCTTGTAGCCGCTCTGGAATTCGCAGATATTTGACATTATGTTCAAGTCGCATTATCGAACATTTTAATCAAAATTCCCTAATTTCAAAATTTGAAATAAATAGTTCATAAGTGTAGAAAATGAAAATTAATCTCGGTAATTGGTGTTTTTTTTTGTTTTAAAAACTTTTTGTAAATATACCTTTTATTTCTTTCTAAATGTGATAAATTGATTTTCTAAGCCAAAGAGACCCTTCTTTTTAATATTGATTGCGAGTCAGATTCCATAATAAGGTTACGCACGACTATAAAAAGTCTGCTTTTTTAATACCAGAGGATAAAGATAGTGGATGTAAATCAAGCAGTACCGTTTATTTACCCCAGACTAGGAAGTTATCATAACACTTTACTGGCCTTTCTTATCATATTACTCCATCTTTAAAAACTAAGGAGACTGTTTTTCCTGGATTTTTCAGAAAAGCGGAGGCGTCTCGAGTGTTTATTAATTGTTCTGGCCATGCATGCAACAAACTCTGTTAAATCATGAATTATAATTTTTCATTGCCAGGATGAGAGAGTGAAAGGGCTAAAAGGCTGCCAATATGTATCTGGCGGTGTCATTTTTCATCTATAACCATTCACCTTTTTTAGTTAGAGGAATAGTTATTTGATATGTATCCTGAATGTTCGTATAATTTAGGATGATAACATAAGTTATACAAATATACCTCTTCGGACATACACCATAGCTTATTTTCGCCTATATGAAGTATATATTCGATGACAATGTATTCAATATCTAGAACTGGACCTAAGTTTTTAATATATACCAATCTCAGTGTTTATTTTTATTGTAAGACGTAATATAAGCAAATTTACATCCGATCAATCACAAAACTATGTTCATTTCATTCAGAATTTATTTGGTTGGATTGTCGGTGTTTTCTTTGGATCAGGGGAATAAATTCACCGCTATATCGATTGCAATTTTAATTTTTTCAAAATGAAAATTGGTCTTATGATGGGTTATGACTATTTTCAAACTCTTAAATATTTCAAAAGTGTTCTGGAATCTTATTAAAGCTAAAAATTATACGAAAAGATCTTATTTTGATAAATTTTCCATAGAATTCCATTCGTCTTTCTCGGTGAGCTAATAATATTAATGATGAATCATGTTGCTTTTTTTTATAAATATTTATAGTAAATCAAAAATGAATTGATGACCTTCAAAGGGACCCTCATACATTTAAATTTCGAGAATAACCACTCACCGATGACAAAAAATCGAGAATGATAGATTGTGTCTTTTGAACTGATGGTACGGTCTCCCACCACCAATGAGCTCATATCTCTATGTCAATCATCAGACCATAACATAGAAATTTTGAAAGAATGCGAGCTACTGCCAGCAACTAAGTCCTTTTCAGAACAAGAGGGCCACTGACTAGTAAGCTAAATATCAACCTAACTAACTATATATCCAAATATTTTCAGTAATAATGTGAGAACCTCTTTTTCTCAGCAACATGTGGAGTCTCCTGCGTATAATACTGATTTATTGGGTCACTAGAACCACTATGACTCCCTTGAATCATGCCCTTGATGTCACCATTTTCCAAAGGTGAGTGTTTCTGTACAAATTCTTTTCAGAATCGCCGACACGTGGAACTCCTCTCTATGTGGTGGCTTTTGGCTTAACGGTTTGAGTCATCAATATCTGGTACAGCCTGTCGCATTTTCTTTCTATGATCTTAATATTAATATATGTGCTTAAGTGTGGGTGCCAGTGTATGATTCGCACCATCCAGATATTCAAGCAGTTTTAACTGTGACTTTTGCCCCAAAACTGGCAAACATGAAGAGTATTTCAACGTAGTTCCAGTAATTGGCTATCATTTCTCGACACAATTAGTCATTCATCACAAAGTGGCATATAATATTCCTAATGTCTAACAGAAAAGTAGAGTTCAGTGATTACTTCTGGCGTAATTCTTTCACGAGTGTCCGAAAAACCTAAGTTCATTCCATTTTTCCCATTAAAAAACATTGAGTTGTTGGTAAAAATCGTTTAATCAAAACAGTTACTAAAAGTCTTCTCTAAATTGTTGAACTATTGATAAACGAAAAGGCGGTTATCGAACATCTAAATTGTTATACGAATGGATTTGGTGATTCATCTAGTTCATTTGAATGTGTTGCACATTAATAATTACTCAATATAAGACGAAACAAACCCGGGTATCCGTTTTTGATAAAAGTGAGTCCGTCTCATCGCAACGTCGAAAATTCCCCCGTAATTAATTTTAAAAGTATTATACCTGGTAAAAAACGTCAAAATTTTAATTTTTATAAATTCTTGGATGATATATTACGTTTAAATGAAAAATTAGCAAACCGAGGCAGTGAATTCGGTATCTTTGTTTGACTTTGAAAAGAACAACTAACGATTGGGCTTATTTTTTAGTTTTTATGATTACTTGTCTTTGAGATAGCGTCACATTGGAAATATTATTATCCTAAGTAGAATAACCTTTACCTTTTTAAACAATTTACTGATATTACTTTTTCTATCTGATTAAAAATAGAAAATTTTAAAAGTTCGATGTGAAGTGTCTCCTCTGGAATCCAGTCGTACCGTGTCTGGAAACATTTATAGTCTGGCTAAACAGCTATTAGTAACAATAAACTGGCCTCTTTCTAGTAGCTGGTGAAAAAGTAGAACCAGTTCATGTGCGGGATTATTAGCCCAAATCTACAACATTTAAGGGAGGGAATTTTCTTGAAATTTGTCAACATCTTTGGTCATTTATCAGTCTGTGTGAGTCAAGTTGGTATGGCGATTCTTAGGGTGGTATGAAATAAAAAAAAACAGGTAAAGTGACAATTGCCGCTTGTGTACATGAACAAAATATTTTGAGTAGTCTCCGTTGAGGGATTATCTAATAAGGTTTAGTGAGTATTTACTAACCATTTCAGTTGGTACTCAGTAGAAGTATATCAAAAGAAACGGATGAGTGCAAAAGCCTTTTAATTGAAAAACATGCTTAGATTGAGAGAGTATTTATTGAAGGAAACTGATGTCATCAGAATTGTTTGCATTTTTTTCTAGCCTTTCACTCACAATTCAAAACATACCTATTGATAAAAAAAATTGAAAATGTTCGTTTTTAAACCTTTATTTTGTTTGCAACCTCCTGTTTATGACTATCGTTAGAAAAGATTATACAAATTAAAGAATCAAATCAAAGCCTTTCGAATATACTTGTATGCAGTCTTTAATTTCCATTAGTCCCGCCAGACTAACTACATATTATGTCGGGATTCCTGTAAGTCATTTTTCCTATATTACATGGCCAGAATTAAATTACTCAAGCCCAATATTATAAACATCAATATACCAGGCAGTCCAATCGAAAACCATCACCCATGTTTACTCCCAAGGTTTTTATGGCCTTTCTATCATCGGGTATTTGTGGTAATAAAAGCTTTAAGAGTAAATTTAACGTTGATCTAACCAAATAACAGGTAATAATTTTGTTCTCGTAGTTGTCAACTGGTCGGATACTTTCTTTTTTCTGTCAGACAGTTTATCACGTCAGAAATATTCTACGTTTATGAGAGATATTTAATTGATTTCGTTTATTCCCCGTCGGTACGAACATGAGAAATATGGTGTCAATTCCAAAAAAAGTATATTGTCTTAAAAGTGTGATCATTTAGACCCTGGAACAAACAATTATCAAAGGTAAAGGTTGCTAAGTCTGACCGTGAAACCTATGGATACACAAACCAAATTGATAGATGAAAACCGCTTGAGCCTCTTTTCATTTCTATTGTAGTTTTTGGAGCGATTGCCAAAGATTTGTACCCTCTTCCTTTCCCACGTTTAACCTAAAAAGGTGGTTCAAAGGTTTCCATTACTGCAGGCGTACAACACTTGATTACAACCATGTGATAGGGCGGCGAACCACTAGATTTCTTAAAGAAAGTAAATCTGATGCTAGGAAGTTTGAATATTGTATTGAATGGCACATAATCAAAACAATAAAATAGGCTATTGTTTGAACTGATCTACAATATGAAGCCTAAGTACAAAGGGAAAGTTAGTTTCTTTGACTGTAATATGTTCACACATGGTCAAAAAATAATTTCTATTGGACAGCTGATTGCATTTTTGACGTGTCATTTTTTTAGGATTACTTGATCGAAAAATATCATCCAAAAAGTATTAATTTATTGGATATAGCCCCTCCACTTATTGGACAACACCAATATCATATATTTGACAAAACATACCTATCATATTCAACGTAACACAATAGTTTCAATATTTTAAATATTAAGGATATCGCTGGGAAGAAGATATACTTCCTAAAATTACATTCATTTTTTTATCTTTACCAGAGAAAACTACATAGAATGCCGAATAAACGAAACATTCAAAAAAATATCAAGACGAATCTGTTTGATATCATTTAAAATGATTTAGTTTATGAACTTATTACTAATTCGGGCTTTTATGCTTTTACCATATGTGGTAGTTTTGATTTTCAAACAAAACTTTTTTCGCTAAACAGATCCATTCTGCCCAAATAGTTAACAACGATTATGTCATCTAATAAATAGAATGAAAAAATCCGATATCATGCACCTCATCTGGACTGTTGGGTTTAAAACTTAACGTAACATTGACCTATTTCATATCTTTTATTTGTTGTCTTTCAGAATATTTTATGAACAACATTCAAACCTCTCATCTAAGTTAGTCTAATACCTTCCTATCATACTAAATTAAGGATAATCAACCCGTTTCTGAATATATGATTGTTCTAATGAATCAAGATAGGGAATGAGAAGATTTAAGGACATTGAATCCAAACACTTATGAAAATAGGAAACATATTTCGACATATAATTTACCTCCAAAAGAAATAGTTGGATATATTTGAGGCAGCGGCGAACTAGCCCGTGTAAACTGAGATCTATATTCTTCGAGATATTATGATCTTCTTAATAGTGAGTTATTGACTCTCCATTTATCATAGCTATTCTTAATTATCCATCCTCTAGTTTTGTGAACCAAGACAAGTTTTTTTCTTTGTGATGCGAGATAATGTTAATTTTATTTGAAATTTTATATGGAAAGAATAAGTAACAAAATGTAATCCAAACCGAATGTAATTTATCGGCGCCGGGTTATTTCTTGTTAAGGTTTTTAATGAAAATTTTACTTATCAAAATATTGACTGATTTGTATTCGAATAAGTGAATTTTTTTCGAAACGTAGTCTTATATTTAATAAGATAGGAGGTGATGTTTAACATACGAGAGTCAGACCCTAACACAACTGATAATTGGTAGAATAATCATCAAAACCCTTTAACTTCATGACGGATAATTTAGTCTGGCAACTCTAGGCCTTAGGGACCGTTACAAACAAGCCTGAAGATATCGTAGTATGAATTCTGATTCCTCTAAAGTAGATGGAAGAAAAAGCAATAAAATCGAAACCCTAAGCACCTTCTGGCGTACTTAATCTATTTGAAGCAAATTAAAAGGCTATATGAACAAAACTACACGAGCCTTTTCGAAAATTAATATATGCAAAAGGTTCACTAAATTTGTTTCATTGATTATAACAGATAGAATTTATTTTAGCATTTTTATGCCACGTAGAATCAACCAAATCACAAGAAATCTTATGAACAATCTTCATGATATTAATCAGAAAGATACATTCCGATTTAATGACTTGAAAAAATCATTCAAATCGTATACGGGGTTGGGGTATTAGAAATAGAATTACCAGCAACCTCAATAGCATCAATTCAATCCTAATCAGGTTAAATATTATGAAACATTAGAATTGAATATATTTTTAAACTAATGGGCTAAATTAAAATTGTATTAAAAGTTTGAATATGCTCAACATATTAAAGCAACTAATTTATATTCAATAACCTACATCAAATAAATTCATCATATATATTGGAAAATTTATTCAAATCTGTGATTACATTCGATGCTGTTAAAATATTTGATAGAACATTGAAATTATAATTAATTTTTAATACCATGTAAGTTTGTTTTGGTTCAGTAGAATCTGCTATCTTTTGATGCTTCTTTTTTGAATTTTTGAATTTTGTAACAACAATAGATAATAGCAAGAATGATGAGACATGGGAGCACGCCAATTATAACAATGGATATGGTCAAAACAATCTTAAAATACATCAATTTTTTTTTCTCACCGCATTCCATCTGATTTTAAAAAGACTATACCTTGGCTTTCTCCCAAATAATAGGATCATTTTCTTTCAAGGGTTTTAAACCATCCGTTACACAAGGATATATTAAATCAGTTGATGTAAAATCAGCATTGACTGTTTCTTCAGTCATACCCACATGCTTACACATTTGCTGATAACAGGAAAATTGAATGTTTATTTTATAAATCATCAATCTAATATTCTCAATGTTCGTATTTTCTGTATTATCCATGGTTATATAAATGTTGGATAAATCGTATCTAATTGTTTTGTTTAATTTTAATGTATATCCGATCGAAAAATTGTACATGGGTTTATCTGGATTCACTTGTACAGATATGTGACAATCATTTGTTTCCATCTCATTTTCTAGATCCGAAGTATTGCATTTAATCTCACTCCGCGAATCAGATTGTTCATTTTCAAAGACGATCAGGAGTTTATCACCCTCAATACTTAATTTCTTTATGTGATCTTCTCGGAAAGTAGCATAATCTTTCCTATGTTACCAAATCCGAATACTCAGAAAAAGAATAGTCTACATATAAACGTAGTTCGGCATAAATATCTGTGTATGCCAGCGATAAATTAAATGCCTGTGCTGTAATTGGTTCTTCTGTTTCATGTGAAAACGGCACAATTACAAACAATAAATAAATGATTATGTGCATTGATTTTATGATTTTAAATTTGAAAGACACTCCTTTAATATTTGATCAAATATAGATGGGATGGACCAATATTGATAAAATGAACAAATTCTCAAACGAATTTATCCATAACCAAAATAGCTCTCATACGATATTGATGAGTTCGTATATTTTATGAAATATAATCTTTTATAATATCTTCCAAAAAATTATAAATTTGAGAATGACCTACGTTGATTGATGGTGTAATGAATGATAAATTTTAAAAATATGCGACTAAATTTCTCAAAATTATTGAAAAAAGTTCACAAATTCATGTTCAGAATGTCCAATTTTTATTTAATAAGTAATTTAATTTTCTTCAAAGATTCTATCTTTTTGGATCTTGAGACAAGGGACTTAGATTCGCGAACCTTGCCATAAAAATTGTTTGAAACATGGATAGAGCCTTACAACTATAATATTTTGGAAATTTAGGATTTTCTGTTATAATCAACTGTTTCGGAATTTATGAATGATATATTCAGAAATTCTGAATAGCGTGTTATATAAATCTTCATTTGTTTCTACCCAAAAAATTA
>JWZT01002668.1:317759-334860 GCA_000827895.1 Thelohanellus kitauei | reverse complement strand
AGTAGTGTGAAATGGAACAATCAATTTAACAGAAAATCAAACGAAGTGACAAAAAAAAGTTAAATTAATGGAATGTGTTTGTTTTCAAATAGGCATAACCTTAGTCTCTATGAATGTCTTGTTCGTTAAGGCGCATATTCGAAAAAAAACGGTAACTTTTTTTCACGTTCCACATGCATGCTGAACATTAATTTTTCTATTTTGGTCTATACAGTTCTTTAGTGTGTTCAAAAATTTATTTCAATAAAAATGCAGCTGTCTCAAAACCTAATAGGAACAAACTGAGTTTTTGCCCAAATTCGAGATCATTATCAAGGCCGCCCTTCGTCGACGAAATCAATTTCAAGGCACTGTATATTCATTCTATGATAAAATTTACAATACAGTAGAACTCGGTTATTATCAACATTTTAACGATAAGATTATAAATTATACCTTACCGTGACCGTAAAAATTGAATATAACTGAAAAATTTACTATATACGAGTTTATTAGAACCAAATACGACTGTATAAAATTCATATTTTTGAAATATTTCGGATATAGCGGTGCCTATAATTCAACCGAAATTTTCAAGTGTCACACTTTGATTTTTCTCAGTACCAACATTTTTTGACAAAAAACATGTTCTTCTGCAACCTTTAAGATTTTGTTAATTTATATCATGAAGTGATAACAGAAAATATACAGGTTGATACTGCTTGACATGGCTGAAGCATCACTGTAGCCATGGTTAGCATAAATGACCCGAATGGAGTATTTATGGTTGAATAATTTATAGAAATACCGTTTACCATCAAGGTTTGTCTCTTAATTTTTCAGTACTTTTTATTTTAAACTTCTAGTATTTGGAATTTGTAGCCTTTCGTTCTGTATACATACTGATTTTCAATTGCAGTTTTCTGGGGTATGAGAGAGTGGTTTGATTTTCGCAGATATCAACAATCTCATGATCACGGAAGAATAACAGGAAACGAAATTGTCTGCGCTGGTATGATGATTGTTTCGAAATGAACACTCTATGTCTATAGTTTTTTGATCAACCAGCAAGTCCAAAGATGTCTTAATTTAACGTCGTATACGGCATCGGCTTATACCTGCTTAGGCAATTATTAAAACAGTTATATGCTTCACATAAAGGTGCGGGCCTCTGCAACACAATAAATATATTATTCTAGCGATTTCATAACACCTCATTTTTTTACCTTCCGTCATTATTCTTTCCAATCCCGGCATTGAAGTCAGATTAGAGGACTTTACATTTGCGTAAACTTCGCAGACGAGGTAGCGGAGATTCCAACTGAAATGTTCTTGTCTCATATTTGAAGAATTTCGTGTCTTGTTCAATCTTGTTTTTTCTCCAATAAATATAAGAAATCCTCGCTTGGACGTTCATATATTCACAATTGTTTATCAAAATTCCTCTTGATTATCAAACCCCCACATTTGTAAGAACATGTCTTGAACACAAAATTTTGATGATGTTGACGCCCAACCACTTCAGTTCATGACTCAACCATCTCCTTAAGTAAATGCGTTAAGAATGGACCACCCTCCTTGATAAATCTAGAGCGATTTGAAATTTCACTTCTTGAATTCCTCGAGATACCATTAGGTAGGTACATATTATCGATTAATGACCGTATTTTTCACCCATTAAACATCTCACTCAGGGAACTCGTCGAGTCAAACAGCGTTCTATATATCACCATGAAACTTGGAACAGCTTCATCTAACCCAGTGTTGGATTTCCACATGGATTTTTTAAATTTTGAATGAACATCTCGGAGTGATCGTTTAACGGATGGTAGCGAAATCTTCTTAGATAGATGATACCTCTCATTCTACACCATCGTTTGAATTAGTTTGCAGTCAACGCCTCAGCTTTATCCAAAAATAATGTGGTGAAGCATTCGGAAATGTGCGTAAACCTCTTAGAAGATATTTATGGTAGAAACGGTGCATGTGGATGTTGTCTGGTGTATACAAGTGTACGTCGAGTATGCTTCAGCAACTAAGAGCCAATTGTATTCGAGAAACATGTTATGGTCCGCGTGAGTATGGCTCAATTCTACAATTGGGAGTTCTCGTGGATGGTTAGGTGGCTCAGAAGGTTGTTTGGAAACATATCGCTAACTTCACATTTATGGCATAAGTCTCAGATATCTTTGTCCATACCGAGCCAGTAAACCGATGATCTTGCCAATCTTTTTTGTCCTTTCGATCTCAAAATGCTGTGTGTAGAATAATAAGTATTTCAGGCTGCATGTGATTTGGAATTATCACTCTGTGGCGATTAGACATACATTTTTAATTTGGTGAAATTTTCGAAATTCCTAAAGGATTTGTTATGGATTTGAATGTTCGTTAGCCATTCGTTTTCAACATATTCATAAATCTTCGAAATCAGTGGATCTTGAGAGCTCAGTTTCTGAAGGGTTTCGTGTCTGACATGATTTACTGGTGAAGATTTTTTTTATTCGGCACATAGAAATAAAATCTAGTTGATTCTTGACTTCGAAATCCATATCAGCAGTGAATGGTAATCGGCGGAGGTGCTCTACATTTCCGTGTTTTGCCGTTTTCCGATATTTAATCGCATAATCGTGTTGGCTCAAAATATGAGCACATCTTACCAATGTTTGTCACCATTACGGGATTGCCCTTTTTGGTTAAATAAAGCGATATTAGGGGTTGATGGTCTATTATGATAACAATTTTTTTCCATTCAGATATTAGTGGAATTTTTGAAGTAAATATATGATGGAGAGTGCCTCTTTTTGTATTTTGAACTATTTCCTTTGCTTTTCATTCAATATTTGATAATTGTATTTAATTGTAAGTTTTGACCCTTCATATCGATGCAAAACG
The DNA here is from genome assembly GCA_000827895.1 of Thelohanellus kitauei. Classification (NCBI taxonomy): domain Eukaryota; kingdom Metazoa; phylum Cnidaria; class Myxozoa; order Bivalvulida; family Myxobolidae; genus Thelohanellus; species Thelohanellus kitauei. The sequence goes on along the minus strand of JWZT01002668.1, from coordinate 331,989 downwards.
ACTCGTCCAAGACAAACTGCAGATTCTTCACACGAAATCCCGATCACAACCTTCGGAAAACCATGTGTCATTAGTTTAGCGGGTGTCAAAACAGCTTTCGAATTATTAAACGTATTCTCATGTATTGGAGTCACACTATCCTTTGGATTTGGTCTCGTTAACTCGGAAAATCGTGCGCTATCGATTCAAGGTTATGTGTGAGCTTTCCATCATATTGGACCCCTCTAGGAAAAGCTGTAGCATCTATGATGCGTTTTGGTCATGTATTTTCTAGCACCGTCTTTACTCCGGGTCCTTTTTTATGTCATATAGTCTTATAGTGTGCTCCAGGTAATTGATTTCTAATTTTCGAAGCGCATTTCTATAGATTAGCTCTTAATCCATGCACCTCTAACCTTTCAAGAAGCGCTCGAAGGTTTCTAATAACTGGTGCAATCGTTTCTATTCACGAGAACGTCCAGAGAAACGGCCTGATCATCTAGATCGGAGAATCATTTATGCTTTATCTCTTGAAAAGAGACTCATGCGGAATTAATTCCAAAGGGTAAACGCTTCTGTAAATTACGTCATGATATGTACAGATGGATAAACACCTTGACCTTTCTTCTGAAAGGCACATTTTGTAATAGGCATTTTTAAGTTCAACCTTAGAGAAGTTATAACTGCTGTTTAATTTTGCGAGCAATTCATCTTTCATCGAAATGAGTCGTCTTTGATTTTAAAGGAAGGGGTTGACACTTATACTGTAATTCCTACAATCCAGAAAGTCTTTATATTTTTTCATCCAGGAAATAACGGCGCACCAGAGTCATTGAATTCATCGTTCCGCAACTTGATTCTTTTCGCCTTCATCTAAGGCTTCATGAGTCTTTACGACAAGTGCAAACGGCACTGCCATCGGTTTTATGAACATAGTTTTACAATCAGGACGTCTTTGAGGCACCCAAATTTCTCTGGCCACAAAGAGGAAGTTGTGAACAAATATTCCAAGTTTCTTGTTTTAGATATTTATTTTTGACACAATAAATTTATTTTACTTTGACCTGTTTATTAGATGTTAGAGCGAACTGTTCACATCTCTAAAGGAATGTAAGCCAATCAAATCTAGGTTTATGTTTCCATCACCATAAATTTGATTGTGTACGTTTTATCCTTAGTTTTGACACATACATTTACCCTTGCTTCAAAAATTTTCATTCTAGCTATTTGTGGACGTTCTGTTTTGTAAGTAGTGTCTGTCTGGAGTAACGAAGGTTTGCCAAATATAGCCAATTTCTGTACGATAAAAAATTGTCAGTTAATGCCGTAACTAACTCCAATCTGATGGTTACATCCTCAACATAAATTTTAATGTGAATTTTTTCGAACCTTATTTTCGGTACAATATTTCTAACACTTGTCATTTCTGGTTTCATTAGAATTTCGCTTCTTTCTACAAACGCCCTTTCAATGACCTTTTGTTTCACAACACGCACAGACATAGTCCCAAAATTTGCAGTTTTGGCGTATTTTTCTCGTTTTTACCCCAGATATAGAACACACCTTGTGGCTTAAATGTTTCGGAATTGATTTTAGAAGTTTTTCGGAGTCGAGAAACTTTAATTGACTGTTGTATCTGATCTCTTGGAGTTTTTGGCACTATTCCCACCATGAGAAATTTCGACAAATTGCTCATTGTCTAGTTCATCAAATTGTTTGTGGAAGATCGCCTTCAATACTGATTCATTATTTACTGACCATATTAGCATTGCTTTCAATGCTTCATCGAGAGGATTTTTGATTGAATCGAAGTCACACGTCATGGCCTTGCTACGAATTTTTGATGCGAGCCCTTGTATTGACTCGCCTGGTTTTCACTTTTTTTCGGTGTAGAACCTGTTTCTCTCACGAACTAGAGAGCTTGTTTCATTAAAGTTTCGGCCCATCGTTTCTTGGATCTTGTCACGTTACAAATGATCAATATTTTTGGTGGGTTGAGCTTCGCCACCTCAGTTTCAGCCCACTTGTATATCGCTGAACTTTGATTCGTTATGAGGAACAGTGTCACACGCTCCTTCCGGATTGAGTTTGATTGTATGAACGTAGTAAATCGAGACGAATAATCTCACCATATTTCTGAATTAGTTTTGAATGGAGTAAACTGGTTTGAATTTTAATTAATATTAGGCATGATGGCATTCTTTTTCTCACGTTCGATCATTATTTGCTCCCGATGAAGTTCCATCTGTTCATCAAGTCTTTTCTATCGACGCTCGCTTTGCTTGACAAGGTATTCTACCAAATTTGTAATATCTGAGTTCGGCGTTCAATAGTCTCGTGTCCAATGTAATGTTTGACAAAGACGTTAGAGCCTGTGCAACACGCATAAAATAAATCTATTATGCTGATGATTTATTAACAAAACAAACTACCTTTATTCCCTAGAATTATGTCTGAGCCTGTTAATTCCAATTCGTCGCGTTCCGAGAATCCATTGGACGATGATCCATCTCCTCCTGTCTTAAAAAATCTATTACCCAATTCTGTATCACTGCTGGTGGAGTCGCTTGGTCGACTATCTTGTCAGTATTTATGAAGTCGTCCTCACACATCAGACGTCTAAACGGATTTTGAAAATCTCAATAGCTAGAACAACATTTCTTAGTGAACCAATATTGACATGGGCGAGCTCCTCGTTGTAGCTATAGGACAGTTGAGTGATAATAATGCCATCATCATCATAGACTTTGAAGTTGTAACTTCTCTCATCTTCAGTTTTGCCGGTTTTTCCGAAAATTGAAATTAAACCATACTATGCTTTATTGAATAGTTTATAATATCTACATAAAAATAAGACGTGCTTGATTTTAGTCACTTTTTTTTGATAATGCATGGGAAATGTGATTCGTCTTTGTAAATTAAAAACATTTTGCCCCGTGATCCTCCAAAATCTAGATCCTTACTCTATTCTCAACGTTAACATGGTATTCATTAATTTCAGGCAGCTAGATGAGTTTATTGACGAGAACCTCTGGGGCTAACTCTTCCTGTATGCTCTCATTGCCAACATTTTCCATTTCTTCAGACATCCTTGCTATTCGAGTTGATAAATAAATGAAACTTTATAAATATAAATTTCGATAGTCAAATTAAATATTTGTGACATGATTTTTGCACCACCAAATCCTAAAATGGAACTTTTTTATATTAAATTGTGAAAAAACCAAAATGAAAAAATTAATTTTAAAATGAGGTGTGTTGTAGTAAGCCAGTACATGATCAATGATCATATTTTTATTAATTCTTCAAGAATTTTAAACCATTTGAAAGGTGTGCAAACAATTTAAATACATGACAAAAATTTGGCCACCTATGATGTTTTTACGTATGGAACACATTCGTTTACGGGGTTTTGCATCCAATTTCGTAAATGATGACCACTAATATCGTTATTCATGAAAAGGAATGCCAGTAATATTTTTGAAAATATTATATTGCACGGCCAATTTTCAAGGGTAAATTATAATCATTTAAAGGGTCTTAAAACACGGTTTACCACCAAATTAGCCTATTTTTTGGAATCCATTGTGAGGATGCAGTTAAACAAAATTTCAGTTATAATAGTACATAACCAGCGAAACATTGTTTTTAAACCATTTACGTAAACCCTGGAAATCAAACCGGGTTCATTTAAATTCACTAAATAATTCAACGAAAATATAATATTGATTAAACAAAATTATTTGTCACTCCCTTTAAGATATCTTCCAGGTTCAGACTTCTGGAAGAAGCTCTCCGAATGTAGGAAATAATTTTGGAGATTTGTAGTAGTTATCTCCGTGCACGCAGTGATCACCCTTTCGGTCAGATCAACGTTCCCTCTGATATGACCGTTTCTCCTCACAGAGTTTTTCAACTCGGAGAACACCTCCTCATATGGGTTCATGAAAAGGCTGTTCGGAAGTAGGTATTTTACCCGGTATTCATAGGTGTCGTAAAACTCTTGATTCAAGTGATGGATTGGAGCATCGTCCATCACAATCGTATAATCTCCCTCCCCCAACACCCATTAAATTTTCTTGAGAAATTCCTGGTATACTAGGCCAGTAACGATCGTATAAATGGCCTCACAGTATACAATATTTATTGAAGTTATTGCCAAAATCATGGTCGCATTGGGGCCCCGAGAACTTCTAGTGATTGGATTTGGGGATATTCCTCGGCGTGACCATGAATGTGATCTCATCATGTGTAGATGAAAAGGCGATTCATCTACGAATATCAGGTTTTTATACCTGATGGTGAAGGGTATAGAATTATACCACCCGATGTAAGATACCCGTTCTTCCTTAACGTCTTCATCGTTTCTGCGTACGGGTATTGGTAGAGTCATTTTATAGGTGAATCCGAGCTTACGAATCCATCTCCACACTGTGGTTTCGTGGGCGTCTACATTGAGACGGTTCTTGACATCCATGACTGATTTTGTGTCATTATCGTTCATTAATGTAAGAATTAGAGCCGATATTTCGGGAGAGTTTGGTTTTGGTAGGTCCTCCAATGCTTTATTTTGTGGTGGCGCCAGTTAACCGATATTTTTTCACCACACTGTCAACCGTAGAACGTGGCAGGTCGAATGTTCTTCCAACACTGCTGATAGACTCTCCATTTTCGACCACGGCCTTAGATATTAATTTTCGAATGTCTTCTGAAACTGAATTTCGTGGCATTAGAAATTTGTTAGGTTCTAGGTAGATCATCAAAGACCGCACTCTTAAAACATAGCGGGTTTAATTTTTACAGGGTTTTCCCCTCAACTTGATATTTTTTTGACTCAAGTTTGTATTTTTAATGATACTAATATTTCATTTTTGATTTTAAACAATTATTTGAGATGGATTGACACTACATGAATATCTATCAACGCAATATAAGAAAACCAAATTGAATCGAAAAAATACTTACTTGAGGAAAATCCTGTATGGTCGAATAACACTGTTTCGCTGGATATTTACTATGAAAACTGAAGGGATTTAGTTAAGCTGCATCCTCACTATGGAATCACAAAAATAGTCAAATTTGGTGGTAAAAGGTGTCTTAAGACCCTTTAAATGATTATCATTTACGCTTTAAAATTGGCCTGTAATATAATATTTTCAAAAATATTAGTGGCATTCATTTTCATAAATAATGATATTGGTCGTCATCCTTCACAATATTGGATGCAAAACCCGGTAAATTCATGGCATTGTTTTTTGGTTGATAAAAGAAACCTGGACAGGAACTAATTAGTGATGTTAAACAAATATTTTATCATTTTTAAACTACCTGTACATTTTTTAGGTTGCGATGAAATAAATTTGTTCACCTTAACCGACGCATGACTAATCATCCAAAACTTTCCAAAAATATTAGTTATTTGACGTTCCAAATGTTTACTTTTTCTACAGAAGTTTTGACTTTTCCAAAGAACTGTGGATTCTCTTTTTATATTTATGGGAACTCCGTTTAAACTTACTTGACAAAACCCACATATTTTTGGCGGCTAAACATCATAGACCCATTTTAAAACGCCTGCGAGGCATGCGAGAAGTCTAAACTCTATTTTGGTTATTTCAATTTATTTCATGATACTATTTGGTATATTGATGAATATGGTGTTTTAGCGAGTTAAATTTTGACTACCCGCAGAATTGTGCATACTGTTTTTAATGATAATAAAATTAAATTTTTGATAAAAGTCATAATTTAGTGGGCTAAAAACAATACCGCGATACTAACAAGCTTGCGCGAACACATACCACTTTGATGAGTTAAGTTTATTTCACGATATAATTTTAATATCAATGAAAACAGTTTTTTTGTTAGCTTGTGATCCTCCGACATAAATCAATAAGTCTGAACACGGTAAGTCAAAACTATTCTAATGCCCGCAAGCGCTAATGTTAACACTACTCCCCCTCCGAAGAAGATTTGTTTTCCTGCTCCATGAACTGATCGTACCACCACGCTCTCTTGTGCGGCCTCGAAGATCTTCTTTGTGGTCTAGGAATTGCTTGTAGAGGTTCAATTTCACATGGGTCTTCCTCATCCGTTTCTTCATCAAGATTTTTCTGGGGTGGTGATTCATGTATCTAAATCGAGTTTTTTGTACTTTGGGTTAAACTGAGTACTAATGATCGGTGAAGTTTCATTTTCGTGCTCCAGTATTGTATTCTCATTTCGGTCGTAATATTTCTTTAATTTGTTGAAATGAACGACATGTTTTGCAATATCCTTTTCTATCCTATATGTTACATCTCCCAATTTATCAGTAACGATGTATGGTCCTTCCCAAAATTTAGAAAACTTCTTCCAACATTCTTTGAAATAAAGCAACTTGTCATACACTTCAAAGGGGTTTCATCTAGCTTTGTTATTATGCCAACTTATAGTGTAATCCCTTTTTAATACAATTGTTTTCTATCGTCTCGTTAGCGCTTTTGAGCTGCTTTCTCAGTTTGATCGTGCTCCTGAAAATATTCTTATCATTTCGTTTTGGGTTTACGCGAGGTATATCTAATGGGAATTTACATTCCCGTTCTAAAATTGCATAGAATGGTGTCATCTTCATTACTGAGTGTTCGGAAGTACGGTATGCTAGCATCAGTTTTGGAATTGCTTGATCACACTCGTTTTCGTTTTTAAATGCTTTATTTGTCATAGAGACTAGGGTCTTATTCAATCTCTCTTAAAGTCCGTCCGATTGGGGGTAATATGGAGTTGTCCTAATATTTTTAATATTGAATATATCACAGATTTCTTTGAAGAGTTTCGACTCAAAGTAGGACCCTTGATCAGAGTGAATATAATATGGACATCCGAAACGGCAAATTAAATTATTTATTAACACGTCAGCGATAGTTTTGGTTTCTATGTCTGGAACTGGATGAGCTTCGATCCATTTACTGAAATAATCGCCTAGAAACAACTATAAAGGTATTTCAATGTTTGGTTCTAGGCAAGGGACCAACGAAAGTGATCGCGATTCTTTGAAAAGGGAATTCCGATAGTGTAGTTGATAGAGGTGCATGGGTGACGCTTTTCCGAGAGCCTCTAAACTGACACACTCCACGAGATTTACAACAATCTTCAATGATAACTCTCATTTTCGGCAAATAAAGTCTTTGCCTGATTTTTCCAAATGTTCTATCTTCTCCTAAATGTCCCACATGCATAGCGTCATCATGATAAATCTTCATTACATGGCTATGAAGTTCCTTTGGTGACATGTCGGAGGTACATTCTGTCACTTGTTACGTATTTGCGCATCAAAACATCGTCGACCACTAGTATTTCATGCCTGATAAGCCAAAAGCACTGAAGTTCATGTTCATGTGATTCTGAAGATTTATCTGGAAACCTTGATAGACTCCATTTTTTTACGATTTGTAAGTTTTTGTCTTTTCCTGACTCATTTTAATCACATCGAATGAAATATCGCCAAAGTTATTCATATCTAATGAACATAGATCATTTAGCCAAATCAATTTTCGAGATAAAGCATCTGCGTTGACATGAGAGTCACCTTTTCTGTGTACAACGTCAAAATTAAACTTCGATAAGATCTCCAGCCATTGAGCAATTTGTTATTCGGATTCTCGAAATTTTCTTAACCACTTAAGGCTCATGTGATCAGTTCTTAGTATAAATTTTGCACCCTGTAAATACGCACGAAAATGTTTGATTGACCACGCAAATTGTTACATTTCCTTTTTCGTCGTTCCATAGTTTTTCTCTGCTTTAGATAATGATCGACTTGTATACGCAATAACTTGTTGAGATTTTCCATTTTTCTGTGAAAGAACAGCATTAAGTGCAGAATTGTTCTCGTCTATATCAAGTATAAACTTTTTTTGCATATCAGGAAATGAAAGAACCGCGGACTAGATAAAGTCGTTGTAACGTAATCGAAACATTGTTGATATTTATCATTCCAAACCCATTCTGCATCATTCTTGATTAATTTGTAAAGATATGAAACATGGTTTGCAAAATTGGGAAAATATCGCCTGTAGTAAGAGCATAAACCAAGAAATTGTTGCAGTTCATGTTTGGATTTGGGTGGTGGCCAATTTGTGATAGCTTGGACCTTCATCGGATCAGTTCTTATTCCATTTTGGGAAACTATATTCCCTAAGAATTTTATACTAGTACAAAATATTTTTGATTTAGGGGGGCGGTATTTACATAGCCCAGCAGATATTAATGTTGAAATAATCATTTCTAAGTGTTGACAATGATCTTCAAACGAATCATTGTATATTATTATGTCGTCGATATATACATAGCAAGATTGACCAATATATTTCTTTAAGACAATGTTCATAAGGTTTTGGAAAGTAGCCAGAGCATTACAGAGCCCGAAGGGCATTGCTCGAAACTGAAACAGTCCACTCGGGGTTGCAAATGAGGTTTTAGAACGATCCGATTCTTTGATTGCGACTTTATTTGTATGCATTTTTCAAATCAATCGTTTTAAAAGAATTTCGACACATAACATTTCAAGAATATCGTTAATCCTAGGCAGCGGAAAAGCGTTTTTATTGTGATTTCGTTGAATGATCTGTAGTCTACGCACAGTCTGTATGTAGAGTCTTTCTTTTTTACCATTACCACGTTTGAAGCCAACGAGCCATTACTTGGTTCAATTACTCCGCCCTCAAGTAGTTGGTTAATTATTCAATCTAGTTCTGTCTTAAAATGCAGCTGAAGTCTTCTTTGACTCTCCTTGATTATCTTTGGCTGATTTAATTCAATTGAGTGCTCGCATAGTGCTGTACATACATATTGTTTTTTTTACGATTCAGCTTCAAGCCAATGAAAAAGAGATGACAACACATTTCTTTCGTGGACCATAAGATGCGATAGACAAAAATTAACAGGTTCTCACCTGTTTAGAATTTATACTGTTTCCAATCTCGCTCAGTAGATCTATACTCAATCCGATAATTTCGATTCTTTTATCATCGAAATCAACAACACACTTATTCTTGTAAAGAAAATCTGTCTCTAAGATATATTGGTGCATTAGTTTATTGTACAAAAGAAAATCGATTTTTAATTTCATTCCTCCAATCGAAAAGTCGAGAGTGCGCGTATTAACTATTTCAAGGTTATCGCCTCCGGTTGATTGCAAATAGGAGCTGTCTTTCGAGAAATTATTTGCATTAACCATGAGGGCTGACTTGGTTTTCATAACAGAAACAGATTCTCCATGGTCTAAAAGATTTTTGATCCCATGATTATCATCGAACAAGGCAATTACGAAACACGACTGTAATTTTGAGTAAAAATTTAAAACGGGATAGCGGGAAAATCGACAATACTTTGAGAAATGTCCTAGTCTACCACGATTATAGCATCTAGAAGGCCAGGTAGCAAAATTTTGGGTGTCTCATCTTTTCGTACTTCCCTTTGCATCTAACATCTCTTAAACGACTTCCTTTATGGTTGCTTTTAAACTTTTAGTTTTGCTGATTGTGTTAACAGTTTACTTGGCTAACGCTGGCTCCTCGGTCGATTTAGGTCTCATGAAATTGATGGATTCAATGGGATCCTCTTCGCTACGTCTTCTTTCTGGCGCTTCTAACTCCAATAATTTGCGATATGTTTCATTAAGATTTGTCACTCCATATAACAAAAACCCATCCTTAACACAGGCTGACCTCAACCCAGCAGAAAACTTGCTTAGTATCAGCTAGTCGAGTTTTCCGTCCGACAAACGAGGATAAGCCTCGATGGCTGACTTGCGGACATCTTCGAAGTAGTCTATGCCGGACTCTGATATCCCCTGTTTACGACCAAAGAATTTCTGCTGAATCCCAATAGGGTCTCAGACTGGACGAAATCTTGTATTTAGTTTCTCTTTTATGATCTCATATTCCGTCCCCCCCAGCCCACGCGAAGAGTCCTATAGGCTTTCAAAACGTTATCGTCACATAAGAGCGTCAACTCCCTTACCCATAATGGTCGTGGGACTCTATACTTGACTATCGACGCCTCGAAGACTTAGAACCAAATCTCAATATCCTTTGAAGCAGTGAGTTTGTCAATGTTGAGATTCTTGCAAAAATCATTGCCGACCATGCCACATGTGAGCTTGTGTTCCTCCTACATAAATCAATAAGTCTGAACACGGTAAGTCAAAACTATTCTAATGCCCGCAAGCGCTGATGTTAACAGTTAAACGGTTAAAATGTTTGCTTGGCCAGACAAATGTCAACCTCTAGTGACAATGACGACATTTCCAAACGAATTACAGATTATATTTTCAACGGAACAGAACCAATAAAATCAAGAAAGACTAAAGTAAGTATTAATATTAAAATTCAATACGACCGAATACCATGTCGACGAATCGTCTCATGTGCCGACAGTATCCACCCATATTAAATGTTTTATCCTCGTTTAAAATGATTGAGGCTATGTGCTTTAATTCATCTCTTGTTGTATTTGTGGTCTTTCTCGCCCTATTGAGTTTAAAATGTGAAAAATATTCCTCGATCGGGTTCAATTGCGGTGAATAAGGGGCAGGTATTCCATTCGAATATTTGACTCTTGGATAGAAGCCGAAACATTCTTGGATTTATGGATTCTTGCGTTATCCATAATAAAAACAGTCGATGTGTTCGAATTTGTCTCGTAGATATGTATCATGAAATCTTTGAACACATCTCCTGTGATAGCCCCATCCTGGATCATAAAGTCCACAATGCCCGAAATGGAGATTGCTGCTAAACAGGAAATGTTTATTCTTTTATTGGCCGGCACGGAGATTCGAGGAGTCAATTCTGATGGAGCATATCCAAAATCATGATTGGTATGCAGATTAATCCCCATCTCATCAACAAAGATAATCCTGTCGTCGGATATATTGGCAATCATCCGACAGTAGTTTTGCCGGCAGTCATTGTTTGCTGGGGAATTTCGTTCTAATGGAATTTTTTGGAGTCATTTTCGAGTGAAAGACTCCTCTTTTAGAATTTTATAGATCGAGGATACGCTTCGTATTATCCCTTGGTCGTTGAGAAGTGATTGAATTCCACTCAATGTCACAGCATTATTATCCGACACAATTTGCTTAATTGTGGAGGATAATTCTTCCCTCTGTCATTTTGTTTTTTTCACTTTAGAGAATATGATAATATTTTGTCTCACTTCAATTTTTTTGTATTTTCGGGCAGAATTTTCGTGTTAAGCATTTTGTCCCATTCAAACTCACGTGTTTCGCACAATGATCGTAACTTTGTTTTTAATGTTTGGATGCATCTTTCGGCAGTGCCATTGTATTGAGGGTGCTAAGCAGTTGTACGCGACTTCTTTACTCCGAGATAAGAGCACATGGATTGGAGCAGGTCAGATTCGAACTGCCTACCCTGGTCGGTGTGTATCTGGCTAGGTACTCCAAATCGCATGATTATGTTATCGACTATGCATTGTGCAGTAGTTTTTGCAGATATGTTTGCAACTGGAAGGGCTTCAGTGTACTTCGAAAACCTGTCTATCATTAAAAGGATGAATCGGTTACCGTTAGAGGTGGTTAGGAGTGGTCCAAAAAAGTCATAATGCCAGAATTCTAGTGGTTGAGTGGGTTGAAAAAGAAAAAGAGGTGTTTTGGGTTTTGGTTTTGCGTCTTTTGATCTCAAGCAAACAGAGAACTCTTTAATGTGATCGTAGACATAATTTTGAATTGATGGGAAATAAAATCTCCTCGATATTAAATTAGTTGTTTTATTTGTTCCGAAATGGATAGCATCTGTCTTATGGTATGATGATTTAATTTCACGCCTAAACATTTTTGGGACAACAATCGTTAAGTTATTGGTCTTTGTATTTAGGTAAAATAACTCGTCATCAATAATTCTTAGATGATCATGAATATGCCAATATTCATTATCATCCAGTTTTCCAAACTCTTGGTGCTTCGTTAACCCATCTTTAAGGAAAAAGGAAATTTGAGCGATATCGTAATCATGCTTTTGTATTGTTCTAGCGTCGAAATTGTTAGATATAGCTATTGACCCTAAGGACCTTGACAGGCCATCTGTAACGACGTTATCTCGGCCTCTGATATGCTTGATTTTGAAGTCGAAATCAGAAAGATGAGATATCATTCTTGCTCTCAGATTATAGGTATCTTTGAAAGCGTGTATGTGCGTCAATTGGTTATGGTCGGACAATAGAACGATTTTCTTCCTACTAAGTAATAGCCAAATTTCTTTGTGGCCCAAACGAGTAAAAGTAATTCCCTGTCAAGGGCCGAATAATTCTTCTTACTTTCTGTGAGGCGAAGCGAAGGCAAGGGGCTGGTCGATGTCATCGATTTTTTGATATAAAGCAGCCCTAATTGCTTTTCTAGATGCATCGCATTTCAGAACAAGGCGACCGCTCTTCTGAGGAAATGGTGAGTATTTTGACGTCTTTGAGTGTTTATTAATGTTGTTGAGTGCCTCCTCGCGAGTTTCCGTCCAGATGAATTTGTTTGACTGCTTAGTGAGATCGTAAAGACAAGCTGCATGTTCCATCCAGTTGTTTAAGAATCTATTCAGATAACAACAAGTTCCCAAACAGATTTGAAGTTCGTCTCGATTCTTGGGAGTTGACCCCTTAAACAAGGCGTTCACTCTCTCAGGATCAGGTTCGATGCCCTTATCGCTCACAACATGACCCAGGGTATTTATTCTCGGCTCAAAAAAGTGGAATTTTTTTTGTTTCACTTTTAGATTTGCCTCTTCTTATAATTTGAGGACGCGTGCGACATGCTTTAGGTGCGAGTTGAAATCGTCAGAGAGGATTATGACGTCATTGATGTATGCTATTGCATTTTTCTCGTCCTCTAAGATGCTATCCATTAGTCGTTGGCATGTGGCAGGGGCATTATTTATTCCAAAAGGCATGACGTTATATTCGTAAATTCCTTTTCCGTACCCAGGTGAGAAAGCAGTTTTCTCCTTATCCTCTTCACAAATTTCAATTTGCCAATAGGCCTTTTGAAGGTCGAGAGAAGTGAAAAATCTGCGCCCAGCTATCTTAGCGAATATTTGTTGAATTTCGGGCAACGGGTATTGATCACGCAATATTTTCTCGTTTAATATGCGAAAATCGGTACAAAAGCTGTGCGATCCATCCTTCTTCTTGGGGAGTGTAATTGGGGCTCTCCAAGGGCTTTTGCTAGGACGTATGATTCCCGCCTTTAGCATATCTTCGATTTCCGAATCTACGTGTTTCTCCAAGGATAACGGAATTCGATAGCAGCGAGCAGCAGTAGGAAGATACTTCCCAGTAGGGATAGAATGCTTGCATACGTCAGTTCGTCCGATGTCCCACTCACTCTTGGCGAAAACGCGTTCGTATCTGTTAAGGAGGTCAGTAACTTCCCTCACTTGCGATTTGCCGAGAGAAGTTGATATGTTTGCTCCGGTCAGTTTTAATTCCAGAGAGGCTATTTCCTTTTTATAGTCGGACGAGATCAAATTTCCTTTAAAGTCGATTTTTGCCCTGATTGTTTTTAGTACATCCCTTCCGATGATGGCATTATGTATGAGGTTTTTTGCTACGTAAAATTGAGACCGGATAACTTCTCCGGCTACTCTAACAGAACCTTCGACTTTCCCAACCGTGTAGAGTGGTGAAGAATTAGCTGCATTAAAGGTGAGTGTCTGGCAATTACGAATATTGCGTTTATCAATCAATCCATAGTCTACAAACGAAAAAGCAGCTCCTGTATCAATAAGACCTGGGATACAAGATTCCCCTATCTTCACTTCGCATACAAGCCACGGACAATCAAGAGCTGTCGAAACGGGAGAAAAGGAAGAGAGATAAACGTTAGAAGAAAAATCAAGGTCGTGAGATTTATTACATGATTTCTCATCGTTCTCGATTGAGAAAGCTCCTGACATGAAGTTAGGGCGCCGTTGTCTTAACCTATACAACCTGTAGGTATGTCCAATTTAGTTATATGTTGTGCATCTGCCGTGCCTCTGCATAGTTTCGTCTCGTATCTTCCACTACACTTTTTACATTCCTCTTGCTTTTTTTCTGCGTTTGAGTGTTTGTGATGTCGAGATACTTCTCCCATAGGTTGCATATTTGCCTATTCTGTTTATAGGTGAGCTTTTTAATAATGCGTTTACGCTTTCAACGTTCGCATTCCAGACTTCTGAAAGGCGTTCCACTAGTACGTCTAGGGGCAGATTCCCTTGTGCGA
>JWZT01002668.1:273968-287030 GCA_000827895.1 Thelohanellus kitauei | reverse complement strand
TAGGGATAGTCGAAGAAGTCATAATGAGCGATTACAATCCAGACGATTTTGCGCTGTTGACTGAAGATAATATAGTTGGCCAAATCATAAATTTTAGCTACTCTACCTTGATAAACGACGTAAAAAGTGGGTTAAAGTTCGTAGCAGTTCGTATAAACCACACTGGTAACAACTAATTAACATAGGATCAAAACAGGATTATGCTTTATTCGTAGATTACTTGATAACAAATAGATTCTGAATATGGGCACACTTCCTTGAAATTTTTTGATTCTAAATCGAAAAAAGTCACAGATCTTTTGGATCACGTGGTTCAATTTAGTTCATCGGCTAATGTATTTTGGGTGCTTGTCAAGGTTTGTCTATTAATAAACAGACAAACAATTATAATCAGTTGAAATTTCTGGTCGATAATAAATATCAAGATGTATATTTTGATAATGTCTACGTATGTGATGACTAATATTAGATTGATCACATAATAACTATACTTGCTCAGAATCAAATGATATTTGTAATTTTGAAGGAAGAGAAAAGGCGTATCATGTCAGTCTGGTTATCTGAAATAAATGATCTTAATTTTACCAAAATATCCAATGGGATGCTGGGCGTGGATTGGGGTCTTGAAACTGCCATGTCCAATTCTATAAAAATTGAATACCACATTAGTTTAGTTGAAAAACTTCCCGGATTGATTTTCATTTCTCAAGTAATAAGGAGGGACGGAAAAACACAACAATTAACATCTATCTCATATAATTACGGAAATACATTTATACCTCTCAAATACAAGAAACATAAAGGCCACTGTGAAGTGGTAAATTTGACATATTAAACAGCCAAAATGCAAAATTTTCATCAAACCGAAATATGAAAAACCGACAATTGAAATAGAAACTGCTGGAAATGACCCGATGTTAATGATCGCAATTGGTAATTCTCTAAATAATATTAGGTGAGAATATAATGGATGGACTCTATGAAATTATCCGATATATGATATCTGTAGACGGTGGGTACAGTTGGGCTGAAGTAATCTTCATTTCTTTCAGACAATTTATGATTTCCATTATTTGACGATAATGAACGACGGTGAAGTATTAATTGGTTCTCTAAACAAACTCTTGTATCAAAAACAATAAACCTAGCTTCAGTGTAGATAGAGGCAAAAACTGGACAGAATTAACGTTCAATCCTTTAAATTATCGCACGAATGATTATTTCAACGGTAAAGGCGCAACAAAGTTTAAATTTGTAGCCCTTACCATTTCCGACAAACAAAAGGGATTTGATATTGTGATCGGTGATTTTTCGGATCTATTTAGTACGATTTTATTTTAAATCCAGAACAAAAATGCGATTCAAGTGACTATCAAATAATTACTCCTGGACGTGAATTGTTGAATTCATGTTTTCATGGACGAAAAGGGTTTAGTTACACAAAACTATCTTCTAAACTCTGCGAAGGTGTGGTTTCAGATCTTCCAAAAATTCAATCAAAGGCATGCGCCTGCACACCAGAAGATTATCGATGGTAAGATAGTTTCTCTTTACATCATACGATCCTTTTAGATTGGAAATTAATTTCTCCACAGACACAATTAAACCTTAATAATAGACTACACATCGATGAATATCTGTGATAAAATTCTAAAAATTCTCGTGTAATCTTTGTTATTGTTAACAAAAAGTTTAGTTTCACTACAAATTGAGCATTTAATAAATAGCTGTTTGATAAGATTTTATTTTCTAAAAATCGTGTATTTGTGTAAACTGAGACTTATTTAAATGATATGTTATTCCGTGAACAATTTAAAAAAGTGAACAGTATCAAATTGTTGTCATGTATGATTCCAGAAGGAAATCTTGAATTGGCACCGATATTCTTCATTTAAATAAATAAGTTTTTTATTAGTAACTGAATTCGTGTGACTAATTTTCAAATTTGAGACATTGATATTCCCTTCTATTTGAGGTAGAATCTACAATTTTATGACCCTTTTTTATACAACTTATATGAAATCGATTGTCTCTTATTGCTAGTAGTTTTTCAAACTGTTCCGAATGGAAGATTTACATTCGATGGCCTATAGATTTGATATCAAAAACAATGTTTTAAATCAATATGTCTGCCTAGGTAATCAAAGGCGGCTGGTAAATATAAAAATAGTGTTCAGATAACCAAAACTATATTTTTTTTGGAGAACATGGAAACAAATGTCGCATATAGATATGATGGTTATTTTCTGTCAAAAAATATGATGTAGCATAAAAAGCATAATTCACAATCTACACTATTTCCAGTACCAAATTTCCACCAGAGACATTCAAAAGGTCTGTTTTGTATTTTTGATTAAAAAAAGTAAGTGAAAATTTTTAAGATTATATCTTTTAGGGTTGTGAAAATACGCGGTTAGATTATCGAGTCTACAATGATTAGTGGTTTAGTGAGATTGATCTGAGCCTAACAGCAATAATCTTACATTTAGCATTAACTGTCTTATGATATAAAAACCAAAAGAACTTTTGAATGTCTACATCGGAAGTCCTGTATTCGGAACGGAAAATGGTGTAGGTATTAGGTAACCTAGTGACTACTTGCGCGCACAATCGGATTAAAAATAATTTAATTCTTGTTAAGTTTAATGCAGATTTTATACCCTATTTTATTGTAAAGGAATATCATACCAGTTTTATGTTTTATCGTAAAAT
The DNA here is from genome assembly GCA_000827895.1 of Thelohanellus kitauei. Lineage (NCBI taxonomy): Eukaryota > Metazoa > Cnidaria > Myxozoa > Bivalvulida > Myxobolidae > Thelohanellus > Thelohanellus kitauei. The sequence goes on along the minus strand of JWZT01002668.1, from coordinate 284,318 downwards.
ACTTTATTGTTAAGTTGAGTTCAACATTCCACTAAATTTATTTTGTGACTTAAAACCTACGTTTATTCTGTAATACCTGCTTCTATTTTGTTAAATTATATTGGGTTGACATTTTCGAATATATATATTCCATTATTTGAAGTTCATTAATTTTTTAGTTAAACTTTTGATTTCTTTTTCCGTATAAAATATCAAGACTATCTTTCGAGGTTTTAAATGATTTAATCGAATATACACGCTATTCATATCGGTTTATAACAAAAATATTTGTTGATAGCCATAACTAATAAATATGCATTGTCGAAATACATGAAGCCACAATAATTATTTGTTTAAGTTCTTTTATTTATTGACCTAGCATCACTTTATGTCTGATTGTAACAAATTGACATATTTCCTTTTAAAACAATAGAATATAATCGACCAAACGTTTAGGCCTTCCTATAGCAATCATATCTTCATGATGGTTATTGACTGTTTCAATTGAAATCCTTAATATACATTATTATTATGGGTCTTTCGGTCTAAATTTGCATTTGTCCAGTCCAAGGTGGCAGTCCAAAAACCCAATTTTATTGGAGATTGCTGCAAAAAACAGTTGAATAAAATTTGACTGGACAAACGCTAATTTTGACCGAACACCCTGTATAGATGTCATCCTTAGAAAAGGGGTGAATATTCAAAATAAAACACATTATATAGTACTGAAATCAAATTCAAAATAATTTAAAAGAAACATAATCGAAAAGTGGAAAAAAGTGATGTATCACACTTAATATGGCATATTTTCATTCTAAGAGTGAATTCTAAAATCACTCAAAAATATTAGCTTTTTAAATTTATCTCAATATCATGTTAATTCCAAAATAAATTATATATTCATAAAAAACTAAAATTACTTTTAAAATTGTATTAGATAGTGTTCAGACCCAAGAGTTAGAATTCTTTCAAACGTTTCGTAAACACGGAAGAGGATTCCAACTTCTCCATACGAATTCCTAGAGGTATGAAAGTAATATATCCTCTGGTGCTTTCCTTATATATTTAATTAGCTGGCAGTTCAGAGAGGACCACATATGTTCAACGTTTTGAGTACGAGTATCTGTGACATAAAATTTTCAGAGTGGCTGACCGTGCGATGATGCAATTCTTTGTTCAAATCTAGAGAATTGTAGGCTGCTTACTGGTAATTCCCTATCATCGAACCTTGATAGACGTGATTTCTGATAAGTGTAAAGAGATTAGCCGAATGACTTCTTTCGAGGTTAAAAAGCCTGGCTTCATCCGATTTATATTGGTCTTGATGCAGTTCACCAATCTGAAGATCCAAGGGCCCCATTTTCTCACCCCATAATTTCCGTTATTGGTCATCCTATCATCGCTGTTCATTCTAAGCCATCCTTACCGATCTGCTATTGGAATATTTTCGCCCCTCTGACGCATTTCCCTTTCGCAGAGGCCTCTTGCCTCTCAGGAGGCATTTATCAATTTGAACTATTATGGTGGGGGTGGGAGTCACGCCAGGAACCAGCATATGTATATCCTTGCCCCAAGTTTAAAGTTACCATGGCGAGATAGATTGTCATTTTTATAAACATGGCGACAGTAGTTATAAAAATCTGATTATTGTCCTTGGTATTCCTAAAAGCTCGATCATAAACGAAATGTTACATTGATATGACCAATGAACGATTATCTAAAGAATTATGTTGTAGGGAGATGGGAAGGGGGCAGTATTCTATTTGAACTTCCAAATCTGTCAAAATATGAGAGGAATCTATGCGTTCTTGGTTAAAGATATGTTTTGCATGATCTACATCTTATTGTTTGTAAATTTTCAATGTTTTGTCCATATTGGAGTAGTTTCAACCTATTTCGATCTTTGAGTTTCCTCTTTCGAGTGGATTAAATGATCCATGATATATGATTTTTGCTACGTAAATTCCTGCAATATTTTTTTTTCATTTGCTATCGAAGCATTAACAACAAAGTCATGAGCCATGTGAAAATTTTCTATACTTTCTAGATCCAAAATCATTTTGTAGAAAACATTTTTAAAATTGTTGAGCTGGAATTTATCTTACGATATAATTACTCATGGAGGGTAAATGCCATTAGGGAGAAGGAATTCTGTTGTTTATTTTTGACTAATATTGATTTCAAAGACCATTTTAAAGGAACATGAGAATTAAACGATTTTATATAATGATTATACATTTTAAGCTGGCTGCACGGGTAAGTTGTAACCAGGTTAACAAATGTGTATATATACGTTAAAATCTGATTTGAATACACAGATTGTTCTATGAACTGATTTGAAATTATTTGTCAACACGCATGATTAGGCTGAATTTCAAGAATATTCGGTCGTCCTAAGTTTCCAAATTTTAGTTTTTCTAAGTAATTCATATATTTTTTGTTGTTTTTACACATGCTTTATCATCCCTAATTCATGAATTCTTAAACAGTTTAATTTAGGTAACAATTGTCGAGTTAAAATTGGATTTAAACTTTATAATGTCTGTTGATCACAAAGACCGTTTTTTGCGATAAAGGGTACTAATTACACCATTTCCTTCTGATTTTTTTAAACCACAATGTTTAATATGCTTGATCTCTTGTTTTTAGAATAATACTGAAATATAATCCATGATGTAATTCACAAAAGCCTATCCTAAAAATACTAACAGCATTCATCTCATCAGAGTGAACGACGTGATATTTAGAGTTTTCACAGACAACATAATTTCGAATAATTATTTTCACGCAATAAGCCAAGCTACTTCTTTAGATTTATACCCTATTTTTGTTATAATACTCGAAGTGTTTCTTGGTTTATTGATATACCAAATATTAAATTTATTTCATGTTCACAACAAAACTCGCTATTATCATGATCATATGCGCCATATAATGTCTGAAAAATAATTTATGAGTTGTTAAACAGAAAAATTTGAATGTGAATTGATAGCGATGTATTCTGACATATCATTTAATACCCATTTTTTGAGTATTTTTATATATTTAGTATATATATTTTTGTAATTATCAAAATAATTGCTTGTTTCTAAAACTAATTTTAGCCCGACAGGGTATAGTTTCTTTTATGGGAAATGCTTTGTGCCTTCGCGGCATTCAACTCACAGACATGTTCATGATTGTAATGATCCTTCTGAGTTTGTCGTGTCTCAAATCAAGTAATCGCTTCAACGTTTAGACCAAAAAAATTCGCTGATAATATCTGCGTTGAGGATAAAAAAAAGAAAGAAGATCTAGAAATTTGCAGATTTCACCGTCAGAATGTGTTATATTCAGAAAATCATCCCACTATATCACTTTTTACAAGAGAAAAATTGATGTTCGTGGATCTTCTAGACGAGAGCAAGATACCAACGATGTTTTCTTCAGAGTTTCAACTAGACGAGAAAATTGTTAATTTTAAATTTGATAAATTCAAGAAATGCATGTATCTTCTCGTCAAAGAGGGGATCATGCGCAAATGCTATGGATCAACAAAGGAATTGAATCGATCGCACATTTTAATCATACAGGATCATAAAATAAAAGGCATGGATCTTGACCCATCGAACCATTATTTATATTATCATGATAAACACAAAATTACTGTGACGAATTTAAAGACCCTGGTCAAATGTACAATTTACAGCACTTCTGATTCGATTTATTTTATGAAAGTGGATATGTTTGAACAGTGAAAAATTATTTAAACCAGACATATTTACGTGTCCTGTATAATTAAAGACAGAGAAGATGTTCAAGTTAAAGTTCTGACTGTGTTCGGAGAGGAAAAAATGTCGTTTGGTGTCGGAACCATTGTCCAAGAAATTTATTATACCGGAGAAATTTACATGATTTACACAAACGAAGGAGCGTTTCAATACTCGCATGGATCGAAAACATTAGAAAAAGTAGATCGTACGGTAAATAGATTGAAAACCCCGATAACGAGTTTGAATATCTGCGGGTGAACTCTCGCGATCAATGTGTTACAACAGATGGATATAAATATTTCGATTACTTCATCTTGCAGAAACATATTTACATCGGTAACATTGAGAGAGGAATAGACAATCGTAAGTAAATTCACAAATGTAACGATACAATTAATAAAAATAACTGCGTATACGCACGCATTTTTTCTGAAGAAGTGTCTGAATTTTGATGTTCGCCTCATACTCGGATATTATCTCTCATTGTTTTATATTATTAAACATTTCAAATCCATCAATTTAAGGTGGTAGAACAGCCCTAATATAACTGCATTCCATGTATGCTTTGTTTGACTGCCATCGCCTGTATCCTATTTGTTATCATCTTCCTTCATCTAGAGTTATCTATCATGGGTGTAAACACAAAATATGTTGATTCTATATTTTTTGAAGCGGTTCCCGTTTTAACCAACCATATAAGCTGATTGGATTGCACAAAATCATGGATTTATAAATTTTGGCACTTGGAATTCACTCAGTCACACAATAAATCATAAATCCAAAAAGTGGGAATTGCCGGGATTTTTAGCAATAAATATTCTTATCAAAATGTCACGAAAATTTAAATTATTTATCTATTTAACAGATGAACCAAGCTTAGGTTATATATTAAAAAAACCGAAAATATATTCAGAACTTAGTAATTATAGCGAGAAAACAGAAATTTAATGGTTGAAAAGTATAATCTCTCAAAACGCCGATCAACGAAAAGGAATTTTTGCCGCCAATATACAGGATCGGCATCGATTAAATTGTCACTTTATCTTACTTAAACATATACCTCTCAGTTAAATTTTTATTTGGAAAACGGTTTTAAATGTATGCCAAAAACTGTTTAAATTGATATTTACTCTACATTTTTGGCTCAAATCAATATTGATTTCTAATCTCTATTTATTAAACAATTTCACGATTTATGCTTGAAAGTCAATAATGTTATTTAGTTTTTCCGAAATCATGCAGATTTTCTCATTGTGAATATTTCTGCTTTACGGTAACCGATGATTCGTTTATTTGCGGGTGCCCAGATGGAATGAAACTCATCAACGAAACACAAAAATGTCAATGTTTAGATGGAGGCAACAAGTGCTCAGGTACACACCATACTAATAACAGTCTGCCGAATTGATGAATTTCAATGCAAAAATAGACAGTGTATACCAAACAAATATTTGTGTAACGGAATCGATGAATGTGGCGATATGTCAGATGAACGTACCTGTGTTAAAGGTTTTGAAAATGCTTAAAACAGTTTGCAAGGATGGTGCAATTTTGTGCTCGAAAGACGAGAAATGTCTGTCTCGGGATCGAATTTGTAATGGAGTAAAAGACTGTTCTGACGGATCTGATGAGGTTGAATGCACGAAACGTATCAATCGCTTTAATCAGTAACCCTCTATTGCAGAGAACAAGAATTTGAATGCTTGAACGAAAAATGCATTCCTGAAGAAAAAGTCTGCAACACAGCGAATGACTGTGGGTATTGGAGTGACGAAAAAAGATGTTTGGGTAAAATATGTTTTTAATATCAGAGAAAAAATGCGCGGATTTTGGTGGGTTTTGCGAGGATGGAACATGTATTCACAGTCACCAAATATGTGACGACGTGTTTAATTGTTTGGATTTCAGCGATGAAGCCGCATGTAAGTTTTCATTGAGATTCAGGCAACCCACGAGTATTTTATGATGCAAATATTTCATGCTTGATAACTTGCAACAATAAATGCCTACCTTACAAAAAAATATGCGATCATATTACAGATTGTGAGGACAAATCGGACGAAATATCATGTGGTACGGTTATCGAAACTACCTTTTTGTCTTCCAGATTAATTATGATCGGAACAATTTCCAGATTTTACCTTCAATTTTGGCCACATTCCAATATTTATGGTTATTCTTAGCCATATTGTGACTCATCTTGACGATATTTAATTCCTTTTTTACGGTGTAATAATTATCTTCAATATACACTGAAAACAATTTTAAAATATAACTTTCACCACTAAGTGCCAAAATTTCTTTATAAAATAACTATAAATATATGAATGTGCGCAATTTTGAAGGCAAAACTATGTATAATAAAGTGGAAATTGATACATTTCTACCAAAAAATTTCCATTAATGTTTCTGAAAAATTTTATTCTTTTAATTATGCCAACGTTTTAAAAAAATCTTTACGATTTACAATATGACTACAGTCTACTGACATGTATCCTCTCATATGATCACGCGAATCTTGATTTTTATTTCCACGCATTTTAAGATATAAGAAATTATCAGGGGTTTAGTGATATTTATAGGCCATGATTGGGTTATTCAACCCTAAATCCTAGATGATACTAAAAGACTAGCAAGGAGATGAACGTATCAATATTATCCGTTTATGTGATTGAAATCAAAAAAATCTAACTTTATATCCGAAATAACGATAGAGAAGATCAACCATAAAAGTTGGGTCAATAAATTATTATTTAAATCATGAATAAAATTCGAAATTCGACAATCCTTTTTTTAAATTATTAATGATGTTTTTGATATTATTTTAACACAGGGTTTAAGATGACATGTCCGTTATCCAAATCAAAACTTTGCAAAGATGAAGAGGGCTGTTATGACGAGTCTCAAAAATGCGATGGTTTCAATGATTGTCAAGATGGAAGTGACGAAAAAATCTGTCCAGGTTCATTCATAATTTATTTAGGACCCACACGGTGTCTTGGAGGTGAATTTTTCACTTGTGATAACGATTCACGAATTTGTGTATCCAGAGTATGTGATGGGTTCAAAGATTGCGATGACGGATCAGATGAGGGTCCGCAATGCAATATGTCGAATCAAAATTCAGAAAAATATGACAATATTAAGAATATTCACTTAGACATCAGGCCACGTGGTAAAGTATATTTCTCGTGGATTTATATGAAGTCTTCAGAAAAATTTCATGTAAAAATACAGGAAATGTTATATTTTCCTCATTCTCAGAGATAACAATAATTTTGTTCGAATGGCAGTGCCAAGAAATGAAATTGAAGTCGGCAGACATATAAACTGCGGCCGATATTTGATAACGGTTCATTTTAACAGCGACCTGATTAAATATCGCCAATATGTTTATGTTGAACCAATTACCGAATTTACACCCTTCAATCTTGACTACGATTTTAGTAGACAGGTTTTGAAATGGGAAGCGAGTATACCACCATGTCTGTCGCTTTTATTTTATGTAGTCATCGACTTAAATTTAGGTCGAATGTTATCGTGGAAAAGATTTGGTGGCTCGCAATTTTTCAGACATCAATTTCCTGAAACAAAATCTGAAGTTGGGGGACTTTTGTCGAGTATGAATCAATTTTATTAGGTTGCAACGTGTCCGAAATCTGTTTTTAATATCTCCTGCAGTCCCTTTTCGAACGATATATTTATCGAAAAAATTTCAATTTTTCGAATGAACTTGATAATAATCTCCACATCTCTCATCGCGTTTTTCATTATAATATCCATCCTTATATGCTTCGTTTGCCGAAAATACTTCTCGATTAAATCATTTGAACAATTTACTGTTCAAAATTTTACTTTTAATTCACTCTTAAGAAATGAAAGTTTAAAAAGTATATGTATTATTTATTTAGGATTGCAAAAATTACAGTCAGATGATAGTTGTGGGTCAAATTAACACAAATATCAAAGTTTTATTTATTCACGATCTCATTTTCAGAAATTGACGATTATTATATTTGTAGTAGCATCTATTGTTATTGAGTGAGTCAGCGATAAATTGATTTGATTCTTTATACAAAAACATGTTTTTGAATTATTATAATTCAACTGTATTTCACCAATGTTGACTGTTCAAATGCCAAAATCCCCTATGGCTGATGGTCTGGTTTATTTATCAACTTGAGAGAATTCAATTGAGACATATAAAGCCAGCGTATAGGCCGAACATATGTTTCTATTGTCAAATGGTTATGTGATAAATATAGCTACAAACAAATACAGGAGAATCGCTCACGAACGTTTAAATCATTGGTTTAAGATCGTCCCCAACCACAATAAACTTCTCAATAAATCAAGCTAGTCATAATTAAATGTGCCCAAACATGATCGGTTCTTATTCTATTTTTAGCAATCCATTTTCACTCTTGGGCGCGCTTCTGAAATTTAGTATCACTTTTTTTTACTTTTTTAAAAACGTACTTAATACCTATAAATATTTAAATTTCGATTGAAATTCATTAAACATAGTCAAGGAATACTTTTCTTTAAGGATTTTCTATGCGTAATTGGCCACGTGTAAATTAGTTTTAATATGAGACGATTAAGTAAGCGCATATCCGAACTCTCTTTAGTCTGCCGAATGCTACAACATTTAAACATTAAGTATCCGGGTTGTATTTTTATTCGAACATGTAAAAATCAAGCCAATGTCTATTTTGTATTCACAAAAATAGACATAAACCATAAATATAAATGAGTGAACCATGGTCCCATATTAAGTAAAAACCCTTAATAATCAGCGATGATTATACTTACTAACGTTGTTCATGTATTTCTTTGAGTTGATGCGAGTTTCTAGTATTTGTCATAAAGATTATAAAATACTAGCACCACGCCGCAGATATTAAAATCGATTCCACGAAACGAAAATTGCCGTTTTAAAACAGTTGTATTGTATAATTTTTTTTCTTCAATCATAAATTCACGTATGTTTTATGAACTCTGATGCAGTTGAAATCTTCACTGTTTACGATGCATAATTGTTCGCAATTAAAAAATAGCGTTAGTCTAAGTTTATTCGGATTTACTCATTTTTTAGCGTTGCATCCACATTTTGTGATGTGATAAATTATTTTGTCTTAATTCATACGACTATATTGAAGGTCTCAGCTATGTAGTCTTTCAAACAACATGCAATCTGTCGTATCGTACGGATTTTGAAGTGTAGTATGTGGTACGGTACATGACGTTGTGCTCAGTATGCTTTATCGCATCTATCTTCACTTAGTAGTGTTAAAAATGAAAAGTCTGAGTAAAGAATTTATGATTCAGCATTTTCACTTATTGTTTTAGCCCAAAAATTTGAGTCTTTTTGATGTATGGCCAAATGTTATCTAGCTTCAAATTATAAAACATTGACACGTGATGATTTGGCGAAAAGTGTTTAAAAGCCGCGATTCTATTAAAATGATTATTGGTGCGTAGGTTTACTTCGATTTATATCGGTGCTGTCGCTTTAAAGTTAAATAATTAAAAACAATTGTTAAATATTTTAATTGCGGTCAATTTAGTAAATTTATATTGTGAAACTGAAATGAGAAAAATGAGAATGAATATATTAGAAAATATTGTCTGAAAATCTATTTATCATGTACTCTTGCTTGAAATAAGCATGCAAGACTATTGATCAATTCTTGCAAAAGTTCGATAAAAAATGTAAAGGGTACCTAAACGAGTACCTTAATTAGAATGGGCTTTGTCGAGTGATTTTAGACGGTTTTGATTCAAGATTTCAACGAATATATTCTATAATTCGAATGTTATCGATCCAATACGATTTGAAAAAATATTTGGTAGTAAAATAAAATCATTAGAAAACTAAATTTAATCAGGGTAGGCGTCCTACACATACACTGGGTAAAAAGTTAAATAGTCCCTTTAGTGCAGAAAGCCAAAACTGTGAGTTTTATGCATCTTGGAGTTTGAAATGTGAATGATTACAAGTTTAGATATATTTGGCGTATGTTTCGTAAGTATTACATATTTCTTGGTACCTATTTACACACTGGTTTATATCACTTAATAGTTTTATTCATATCCCAGCATATAATAAACAATTGCAAAGGAAAAATATGTTAAAAATATAAAATGGTGCTATGAACTAGAACAACACGAAAGTATTTTGATTAGCATCTTTTCAGATCATTATCATGAGGGTCGAATTCGAGCAACGTTACTTTTTTGAGTACGTTGATTTATCTTTCTTAGATAGTGTTGAAATGTCTCTTGTGTCGAAACGTAAGGCCACAAATTGTAGAAAAACATCACTCTGTGGTATGGTTGTTATGTGAGCGATTTTAGTTTCTGCATTAACCGAAAATAATTATGTTGAATATAACAGGGCACAGTTGATGTTTGGTTGGAACTTTGTTTGAGTTGGAACCAAATCTACTGAAACTTCATCGATATGTCGTATCTAATCTGGTTTAAATGCTATCTTTAAGCTCATTTTCAATGTTATGACCCAACATTTGGGTAGGAAAACCAAATTTTAAGGCTAATCTACGGTGTATAGCAAGCAGATTACTTCGTTTTCATCACTAGTGGGCTTGCCAGTTCC